>BMAO01023020.1:0-66761 GCA_019973975.1 Trichonephila clavata | reverse complement strand
TTTTGTGTTAAAAGTGTGCACCATACACCAGATTTTACGATACATATTACCACAACAATGCCAATGTTCAAGATAACGTGCCAAGTTGGTGACCCTGATTTTGCATGTGTCGTATGCGCCAGATTGACTACCATGTGTTGTATTACATATAATTTCACCAATATGGTTGCAATATTATGAAAGTACCAAAAATTAATACAGCTTGGGTACCAAAACTCCTGTATGCAGGTATGTTGTACACAAGTGAAAAAACATAAATCTTGGTATATATACTTACGTATTATCACAACCAATTGGTGACATTATATGAAACAAAGCACCTGTTTGCCAATTCAGCACGTTCATTACACAGGAACTCGGAGGGTACTTGCTTATTTTCACAACAATCGCTGACTCTAAATAACTCGCTGAGTTGGCAACCCCGATTTCCTATGTGTGGTATACACGGAATTGGCCACTAGGTACTTCATTTTATATAATGTCACTAATAGGTTGCAATAAGACGCAAGTACCAATCGAGGTTGCCAACTTGGTGAGTTATTAGATTTGGTATTTGTTGTGATAATACGTAATTTGTGTTGTTGGACATACATGAAGCACCATTTATTAAATTATAGTTTACAGAAACATGCTTTTATCGAACTAAAAAGTAAGAAATAAATCTTAGGAATAAAATTAATTCATTCGAGAAAATTAATGTCATTGTGGTAAAGGCGTGGGGTCCTCTGTACTACATTTTTACACTAATTCTGAATAGAACTAGTAAGAAATTATAACAATTGATATTGAGCACCCCACTCTTTTATATGCAGTTATTATTTTTCCAGTTTCAATTTTATTTTTTTCTGCTTTTTTCTTGGCATTTCTAAATACCTTTTGTTCTATTTCTTTAAATTCTGGCATTCATATTTTTCTAATTGGTTTTCTATAAAAAAAAAGTACTTATGTTTTTGCTTCTTAATGTAATTCCTTTTTTGCCAGGAATAACCCATTCTTTTAAATTATTGTCATGTTGAGTTCTTAGTGGGAGACCATCATCATTGATTGAATACTATTGGATGCCAAAATTTATTTGCAGCGATTTCAAAACCACTTCTAAAAGATGTTTAATGTGTAGTGTACTGATAACAAATTAGTTCCTGTATATATTGTTCCAATGTGTGGTATTTTTTTAACTGTTGTTTTTATAAATGTGAAATTCAGGTAGACGTGCAATATTTATAAAAATTGTATTTTTTAAATCTTTTATCTTGTTACTAAATTATGAATGCTTTATTTTTAATTTGCACTAATTTCATTTCTGCTTGTTAGTACAAATCTTGATTTTTAATGTTTCCACTCATAATTTGTTTTAAATTTTGCATATAGCTCTGAATTTTTTTAAAAAAATATTTTGTGGATAAAATTAATTTATGAATTTCATACATTTTGCACTTTCTGCCAAAGACCATTGGTTTCACATTGTAGCCTTTGTCCTTATGTTCTAAATACTCATACAGGTATAGCATATCACTACATGTGTTATGCTAAATTTTGTAGATAGTCATTTCGAAAACTATATAATTATGAACAACCTTTGTAAAAATTTTACTCTAATGAGAAAACTTTCAAAATTCCTTTCAGAACCAGCTATCTATAAATTCTGCAGTAAATAATTTAGATGACTCGCATATCCTAACATGTAATTTATTTGAAACAACACTATTTGAAAGGCATTTTCACTCACATTTTGTAACTCAAAGACATGATTTGATAAAAAAAATTAAAAAGTTGTTTATTTATGTACTTTTACACACTTTCCTATATTTACAATGATAATTCAATATATATTACACTAAAACATAATCTGTTCTGCACAAATAAGGATGGAGTTGACTATAATATGGATTAAATAGTGTTTATAAAAAAAAATTTCAAAAATTTCATTTATATACTTGTTTATTTTTTATGTACATATGTATGTGTATAATTTCCAGAATAAATATTTCAACAATATGATTTTGGTTTGTTTTATTTTTCTTGTTAACAGTGAATAATTGAAAATAAAATGCTGTATAAAGTAGAAAAATGGCTAGATTATGATTCTGTTGCTCCTTGGGATGTTATTTTTTCTTTTAAATGGGTGCAGAAAACTTCTCTAAAAACTCTTTCCAGTTGGTTAAAAACTTGTTTATTTTAAATGTTTTTTAATGCAAAAATCTACTGTTTTAGTTGTTTTTACATTCTTCTAAGGACTGAAATTTTTAAGTATTTTAATTTAAAAAAAAACCATTAACTTAAAAACTATAATATTTGTTTTCTTTGGTGATAGGAGAGTGTAAAATCAGTTGATTTAACAAAAAACGATCTTAATTTTTAATATAGCAATGCATTTTCTTTATTTCCATGTGGATAGATGTTTCTATTTAAACAAAACAATTGATATAAAGAGTACTTACACACCTGGGCCTAATGAGTGTTAGTTTAGTCAAAAGGTTTTTTTTCTTCAGGTTACATAATATGTAAAAAAGCTATTTCTTTCTGGCATTGTTTTGAAATTTTTACTTAGAAAAATCTGTTATTTATCATAATGTTTCCTAGATATTTCTAATAACTTATTATTGAAGGGCTGAATTTTTTTAAATAAAAGTTAATTTTCTGCTTGTATATGATTTTAAGGAAACAATATAATGCTTCTAGAGAAACATAAATATAAATAATGAATCAAATTGCTTCTGGAACTAGTTCAAAATGCATACACATTTGTTTAACTATTACATCGAATTCATTTTTGCAGTTTTCAAAGATTTATATTTGCGGTAAAAGTTCGAAGACATGCAGTTTGTGATCAAATAGTAGTTGCATTTTTTTTCTCGAAAGTAATATTTTTGTTGATACTTGCGTATTGTCGCCACCGTATTGGCGACATTATATAAAACGAAGTACATGGTTGCTAATTCAGCGCGTAGGACACATGCGAAATCGTTACTGCCAATTTGGCGAGTTATCTTTAACTTAGGCACTTTCGCGATAATATGCGAGTACCTTTTTGTTACACACAATAAATGTAAAATGAATTTTGATTTCGAAGTTAAGTGTAAAAATTTCATGAAATGAAAATAAAATAATACGTAAGATGTAGAAAGTGAAAATTTACAACTCAGGTATCACATTTTTAAATCCCTTAAGATTTGGGTTAATAAATATTTTTCTGTTAAAAATTCATATTAGATCAACAGTACCGAAAATAAATGCTATTCATACTCATTTTATTGGTTTAACTCATATTTGATACATTAACAGATTCAAATATGAGTGCATTATATACTCATATCGATCTTTCATTCTCAAAAATTTGATCCCGTAACAGGTTCAAAAATGAGAATGTACTTGTGTTTCGATATGAGAATATGCGATTCTCAGATTTGAGTAAGCGTGCATCGGAGCTATTTTGAGAATGTGAAGTACTCAAAAGTGAGCTGTTTGCTCTCAGTTTTGAAAATCGTTTCTCGCAGTGTATATATTATGTTCACTACTTTAAACGTTCATTACACAAAATTTGTAACAATGTGTTACTTTTGCTAAGCAGACATTAGCTTGGGAAGATGTTTTCAAAAATCGACTCACAAGAGAGTTACGAGTCATTATAAATAAAAAAAATCCTTTTTATCAGCTATTAGATCTACAGACCTAAAATTTAACAATTATAGTTTTTTGTTCAGCTGAGATATGCAAAAAACTTTTTTAAATTCGCTCAAAATTTACTTATTAAAAACTTCTTTATCCTTCAATCTGTACTGTTTAATTTTTCAATTCACCCGTGTGAAGAACGGGTATACCAGCTAGTATTTAATAAAAATAATTGAAACAAAAAAATTCACAAAAACTTTTAAAAAATTTAATATAATATGTTTAATTAGTTTGTAAAACAAACCATTTAATAAATTTTGGGGGAAAAAACTGATGTTTTCTTTACATTATCCAATTAGCATCAAATTGTCAATACATTGTTTGATGTCATCCATTTTTTTATTTATTACACCATTGGAGAATGTGCTTCTAAAAAAAAGCGCATACTTTTCATAATGTTCTTCATTTAGGGTGATGTGCGAACATGAGCTGCATTATTCATTTCATTTTCATCATTGAAATCTGTATCAGTGATATTTTTTTAGCTTTGAACATACTCCAAAACGTCTTTTTTTGCCATAATTGGACACATCATCAACACATTTTCAACATCCACTGCATTGAACTCTTCCTATGATACAGTAAAACAGTTATACAATACAGAAATTTTCTCAAGCAGATTTCCTAAAAGGAAATTTTTTAGTCGTAAGCGATTTTCTTTTCGTGTTTGGTGATAAAAAAATATACGTAGTAGTTTGTCGGGACCGTTGCATTATTTAGTGTTAACCGATATTTCGTCTTAAGGTATCATACGACCACCCTGAAATTATAAACTTTGCAAAACTCATGAAATTTTTTATTATTTATTTTATAGTTCATTTTATAGTTTATAAAAATGTTAAGTTTATCTTTTTTCATTCACTAGAACAAAAACTACAGTGTAAGTGTTTTAATAAGAGTAAATGCCCCAACTTAAAGCAAGATGCCACACTTTATATAATAACTAATGTAAAGTACTCTGGTTTTTGTAAAAATTAAAATCTTTTTCATCCTGAAGGTCATTCCAAAAATGAATAGCAAAGCAACACATTAAATGTGAAAAATTGAAAATCTGTTCATAAGCCTTTTGTAGAAAATGGGCTCTCTTTATGTAATTTTTTGTAAATTTTTACCCATTTTTTTACTTTTTCGTAATGATTATTTCATTTTCACTTCTTAAGTGTAGTAAATTTTAAAAAAATGTATTAAATAATTCTAAAAATTGCAAAAAATATCCCCATATCTCCTTTTTTTTAAAAAAAAATAATAATTTTGTCGCAATTATTCTGATACCTTAAGCGTTTTCGCGTTAAACTTAAATATGAATGAAATCACTGTAAATATAAATGAAAGGGGAAAAAAAGATAATGTAGTTATTGAAAAATAAAAATTTTGCATAACACACACGAAAAAAAAAACTTTATTTTCTCTTTTCAAATTGCAGATATTTAGAATGAAAAAGTAGTGGATAAATATGCTTATTTCTGAAAAATTCGCCTATAATGGTAAGCGCCGTAACTGTCAATATGATGGCCACTTTTCAGTGAATGAACGATAACCCAGCATGAACTTTGCTGACTGAGTCTACCATACGTCACTACGATACCCTCCATCATTTTTCACGATAGTCTCTCCCTAAAAAACACACTCGAAATTCATTCACCAAAAATTATTTTTGAAAAAAGCGCTCTTCTTGTGCCTCAAAAGATAAAATCCGAATAAAAACTTCCTTTTTTTTTAAATATTCCGAAGTTCTTTCCCCCTGTCGCCCTACTCTTTCGTCAATCTGAATCCAAGTATCTAAGTTAATCTACGGTTGAGAAATTTATTTCAGGGGGAAAAGTAATTGATTTCCGACCTTAGTCCTTGACAATCAATAGACCTTCCTTACTCAGTCATCACTGACAGTTGAGATTGTTTTGAAAAAAATCCCCCTACCTCCGCTACCGTGAAATCATCGTAGGCTATCCCGAGTGAAAAATCCCTTTATCCGTAAGGAAGAAGATTTGACAATTGGGTTTTTTCATCCTACATTACGTATTTTCATCCGTTTTGTTTTTCATATTTAAAAATTGCATTTTTTAAATATTTTTTTAGAGTAGCGGGTATGTAAACACGAAAAACATTCTTAATGTTTATTTATTGCATTTTATCTTTTTTTTTATTTAAAATTTATTTCTTTTTTGATATTTAACAGTTGATAAAAGAAGGGATAAAAAGGAAAATGCGTTATTGACTTATCGTGTTTAGGATTTTTCTCAAAGAATTTTAGCTATGTTAAGAATGCAATTCTAGCTAATTTTTTTCTTTAATTTGTAGAATGTAATTAGTTATGTCGGTATCAGCAAGATTTTGAGACAGTAAAGTAAAGTCTTTGGAATACTTAAATATGCTAACTACCGAAATCTTCTCATTAATAGTTGTTTCTTCTTTCTTGATAAGACTGTCATATATGCCAGGATGAAAATGCCAAAAATCACTGAGCAAAAAAAAAGTTTTAATACTTTAGGCCTCTACGGTTGGAAGGAACATGGACTGGCCCACTCTATTCTCAAATTGTCCCTATGTTTATTGCGTCTTTCGACACAAGGGTCAGGTCAGAAAGGAACCAGTTCTAAGGTTGCCTCATGACGGATGTCATATGGATAAGCGATAAGTCAGCTAATGAATAATTTCTAGTTTTTCCTACTTTCAATAGTGGAGCATTCTTTACACATATGAGTAACAAAGTCACGTGTTAAATAAACCCCATGAACTGACTTGGCAGCTGACACAGGTGTTGCCTATTTCTATCTCATTTTGCAGGAAGATGTCATGTAGTGTGCCTTTTCGCCTGTGGTGCCGGGAAGCAAGAAAGGTATAGAAGACTGCTGGCTAACTAATAAGCTACGTTACTTCCCCCCTCTTGAATTGACCACCACTCAGCCTGGACCTTAACCCAGTCAATAATCTCTAGTATGTACTGAATTCGCATTTACGCGATAGCTCGTTTATATCGCCGTTAGTTTAATGTCGTGGTGAAAGAAACCCTGCAAATTTGTATGATAATAAGTGCTGAAGCTACACAGAAATTTATTAAAACAATGCCACCACATCTGTGGGCCCTAACTTGAACTAAATTAGACCATCCATATATTAAGACAAGCTACTGTTCTGACCACTTTAATTGTTAACATAATTAACAATTCTAGCAATGAAAGATAAACTTTACGTAGGAAAACTCACTTAACTATAAACGAAATCATCGTATTTTATAAAAATTTATTTCATTCCTGGATTTTATACTTTTTTGGCTTTATATGAAAAATAGTTTGGAAATAATTATTATTTATAACCAAACGGACAATTTGTTTTGCATCAAAAAATTCTTAAATTAACATACATGTATGTTTAAAAATATCTATATTAATTACTTTTGTGAATGATATCATATATAAAAAAATTCTGTAATATTTTCTTAACTCTTTATATGATACCTGCAAATAAAATGAGTAGAAATTATAAAATATCTGAATTTTTTATCTAGCTTATTAACCAATGTGGAGCATTAAGTGTCATTTTCTGAATAATTTTAAGGAGCAAAAAATTCTTCACAAAATTCTTCAAATATTCATAACTACTTATGAGTTGAAAATATTTTCTTTTTAATTATTCATATATATTTTCCTTAAAACCTTTCAAATATAAAAAAAAATATTTCAGAGACATGCTTTTATTTCTTTTACTTATTAAAAACTCAGTATTAAATTGAAAATGATTTTTAGCTATCAATTTATTAACTTAACATTTTTAGCAAAATAGAATAACTTTCATGATACATTTTAATGAAATGTCATTTTAATATTTTAATCAAAAATGAACGAATGATTTTATTCGAAAATGCAATTCTAAAAAAAATAGCTCAAAAATTTTGAAAGGGTCAAAATTAATGTAGGAAAGTTAAAAAGGAAAAATAATTATTTTTTTTTCAAATAAAACGAACAACCTCTAAGTATATAGATTTCTGAGGATATAATTTAGTTCATTATATGAAAAAAAGTTATATATTTTTTCCTGTGTGTGTGTGTGTGTGTGTGTGTGTGTGTGTGTGTGTGTGTGAATTGGAGTTTATAGGAAAATAAAATGTGTAGAGACAACCGCAACAATATGAAATCAAATTAGAAAAAATATATCTTAATCGATTGAGTTCGAAAAAGTTATGATGGAATTTAAATATTCCAATATAGTATGTTTCACAGTTAGGAGTAAATCAGTGCCTCTCAAAGTTTCAATATTTTCTACCCAATATTCAATCATAATTTTCTTCGCAAACCCACTCCATACAATAACAATGTATTTAATTCAGTAATACTCTTTGACGCTAAGGCTACAATACGACTTTAACCTTTTAAGTAATATCAGCGTATATAAACGTCTCACTCATCCAAAGCATGAATTACCCCGGACGTATATATACGTCTTTTCGAAGTACTATCTTTTATGTGCACTACTATCCATCAAATTATTTCGAAGGTCTTCGAATGCATTAAAAGGACCTTGACAATGTTTGCAAGGGATTTACTTATATTCCAGAAGATTTGCTTATATATTCATTTTCTCCCCCCCCCCCCAATACATCACATACGCGTGCCTACGTGGAAAACGGTGGCATTCGCGAGCGAATCGATAGCTCAGAAATTAATTTTAAGCGGTACAAATTATCAAGATAAGTGTTAATTTTTGACTTTAATAAACTTTATATATACAACAAGCCCATGAGATAATTGGTAAATTAATTCTAAAATACATTTATAAGCGTATAATATCATTGTAATTGTGCGTTTTTATTTTTTTTATTATCTCAGAATGTATTTTGTTTGTTTACATTCAGTAAATTAATAATTTTTGAATAATCTTTTGTTTTTGGCTTTTCAATATGCTCGCCCCCTTGTAGAGTTACCCCCCATGCTGAGAGTCACCCCCTAAAGTTTGAGAAATGTTAGAGTAAATTGATAGAGGGTCGGTTATAACTGCCTTATTTACGAGGAAAAAGTTACTTTCTCCAACATCGATTAAGTAGTGAAGGCTCGGTTTTTCCAAGAGAGCTACTCTGTTTTAATATTGCCGTAAAATTGATTCAAGACACTCTTTGCGTTGGGGTGGAACTGTTATGTTTCTAATCTGCACTGACTCGCACTTTTCACTCCATATTTTGTTCAAGATAACTCCTACAGAGAAACTTGTTCTGGAATTTCAGGTCATACTGTAATACCTTGAAGACTGCAAAATCCACGTTTCTTATGTTCGGGACCATAGTGAATATATCGGCATTGAGTTGGCCAAAGAGGCAAATAGCCCAGGACATGGTCCTTTCAATGTCTGTGCTTTTGTCTGACTGGAAGCATTTATCTTCGGAAAAAACTGTTTCTTCCTGGAACATTAAATTCTTGGTCTCACCTACAGCTTTTTTTTTAAATAAATTTATTTGCAGAACTCCTCATGCTCCACATTGCGTAACATGAGGCTTACAGACGTAAGTGGTAACAACATTATAAAATAATAAAAAAAATGTAATTAAGAAAAAACAAAACAAAAAGAGACAAATGTAAATAAAATGAAGTGAGGAAATACACAAATATAAAGAAAGGAAGGCACCTATAAAATTTTAAAAATCTACACAGTAAACAAATTTTTTCAAGACATTAAGGCTTTCAGAACAATTGACCAACAAAGGCAAAATAGGTGGCCAGGAAATACCTAAGCGTTTCAACTCCCTTTTAAATTTTTTTCTTTTACAAAAACATATATTACAATACAACAAGACATGTTCCACGGTTTCAGCACCCAGGCCACAAGAATAAATATCTTTACCAATTAAGTTAAACCTAGATAAATAACTCTTAAATTTTCCATGTCCTGTTAGAATCTGGGATAACTTAAAATCAGTAACAAATTTCTTACATTTTAGCCGTTGATAAATGGTCGGAAAAAGTTTTTAGTCCACAAAGCTTTAGGTGAGGCCAAGAATTTGGAGTTCCAGGCGGAAACAGTTCTTTCCCAAGCTAAATGCTTCCTGTGGGACGATGGCACAGACATCGAAAGGCTCATATCTTGGCAAGTTGCCTCTTTAGCCAACTGGTCCGCTCTATCATTGCCGAGATTTCCACTATGACCCCGAACATAAGAAAAGTGGATATCACAGCCTTCAAGGTTGTACAGAATAGACTGAACCTCCAGAACAAGTTTTTCTTTAGAATCTATATTGCGCAAAGAATGAAGCTAAGAGAGCGAGTCAGTGCAAATAAGAAAATTGAGAGTACCGCCCTGACGGAGAGAGTCCTGAATCACTTTTACGGCAAGATTAATGTCGAGCAGTTTGGCTTGAAAAACGGAGCATTCATCTCTTATTCGATGCTGGAAAGTAGCTTTTTCAAATCCTTCCTCGTAAATAACGCAGGAAAGACCAACTCTTCCATTTAATTTACTCCCATCCGTGAAACAAATAGTTTTATAATCTTGAAAGTCTTCATTTGAATGTTACTAGAGTGGCTAAGTAAGGCTTTCTGGATGAAGGGTGTGGCAATAATGAAATTGGAATCGTCCCATCCAGCGACCTACAGCTTTGTGGAGTAAAAAAAAATTTTTCGAGACTTAGCCAGGGTCTAAGATGCAAGAAACTTCTTTACTCGTTTTCATTATCCCGGATTCTTACAAAACGGGGAAGTTTTTAGAGCTATTTGTCTAGGTTTGATTGAATTGATAGTGATATATGTTCATGTGGTCAGAATCTTCAAACTGTGGCATATGTTGTAAACTTTATTTTTGTAAACGAGAAAAGTTTAAAAATGAGTTGAAACGCTTATGTATTTTCCTGGCCTCCTGTTTCATTTCTGTTGGTCAATTGTTCTGAAAGCCTTGGTGATTTAAGGAATTTCGCTTACTGTATAGATTTTTAAAATTCTATAGGTACCCTCCCCTTCTTTATATTTATAATTCCCTTTTCTTTCATGTTGTATTTGTACTATAAATGTATTTATATTTTGATTTAAATCAGATAATCTTGTTGCATATACATCTATAAGCGTTATTTATGTAGTGATGATCATGTAGAGTTTTGCAAATAAATTAATTTTAAAAAAATGCAAAATGATTTTTTTTAAGTTAGAATTTTTGGAATGCTTAGGTATAAAGTGTTATAAAATATAGTAATGTTTTTTATTAATAATTTTGTATACGCATGGCTTGCTTAGATTTTTTTAAAAATCCATAATTTTTAATGGAATTGGATAGAAGCTTCACAGTCATGAAAAAAAATAGGTACATATTACACAAATATCATCAATGATATACAAAACCAAATCCTTTAACTTATTTAACATAATTGTCATTTATTCTGAAACTATTTCTAGAAAGTATTTATTAAAATTGTACACATAATTATTGTTAGAAGAGGAGAGTTTTTAGCAAGGAAAGATGTGCAATTTTAACGTCGTCTTTTTACTTACATCAGAAGTGAGTAAACAGCTCATATATATGATAAATAGCCTTTAACGATAACTCTTTGCCGGATGTTGCTTCTTCCTTAAATAAAGTTTTTGTTGCGATATTATAATGAAGTAAAATGAAAACAGGTTGTTTTTTTTAGATAATGGTGTAAATCTTAACTCAGTCATATGGTTTCTCTCTTAAAATTTAATTAATGAATGAGTTAATATGTTTGGAATAGCACATTTTAATTAAATCGTGTCTTCAAAGCTAGATAATATATTACATTGTAGCTTTTATAAGATACCCCATGTACGCATATATATATATATATATATATAAACAAGGTACCCGCCCACTCTGCTGAATATATATAGTACTACTGTGTAGTATAGTAGCTATAGTACAACTGTGTCTAATACTTTTTAATATCATGACTAGTTATCTTAGGTTAAAACTATTTTGTGTATGTTTTTGAATTATATATATTTATATACCGTATTTATTCGAATCTAATCCATAATTTTTTCCCATATCAATGCTAATGAAAATTGGGGGAGGCTTAGAACCGAAGGCTGAAAAATTCGTTGGATGGAGGAAATTGAGCATGATTCGGAAGCTTAGAATAGTTACAGTATACATATTACATGTACATGTGTATATATTTAAAAGTTTTTAAAACTGGTAAAATAAATTACATTTTTAATAATTAATTTATTATGTCTCATTTTAAATTATTTTAATTTCGTAAATACTGAATACAGATAAAACTTTTTGCACTTTTTTATTTTCACAAAAACATGTTGAGAATTGAGAGTGTGGCTTGGAATCGATGGCGGCCTAGATTAGAATAAATACGGTATAAAAATTATTGATATTTAAGTTATAGCATTATGCATTCAATAATATTGCAAACAATTCTTATAACTCCCCTCTTGATTTAAAAAGGACCGAAATATGAATAATAATTTCTAAAATTGAAATAGGATTACCTTTTACTTACCCTTAGCCTCCTGCTCTAAAATGGATTTCCACAAAACTAATTTTAGTGAAACTCTACTGAACGAAAAAATAAACATTATTGCCGAATTTCAAATCTAAATCTTTTATACAAAAACGGAAATTTTTTTATCAATAAGCCTCATAATCCTCTAAAGCACGGATTCCGAAAGTGGTCTATATAGACCACCAGAGGTCTATGACGACCTGCAAGGGTTCCACGTCAGCGGGGGGGGGGATTTGGAACTCCATGAGGTATATATAAATGGGGATCTACAACAGTGACTCGCAATATACCAGGTCATGATTTTAATATTAAAAGAAAATTTAATCAATTGGAAACCAGATTTTTCCTATATTTGACAGATTTATTTACTAACTTTAATGAGTTTAATTTGCAGTTACAAGGTGATCGCATAATTTTTTTTTAGCAAAGACCATGATTTCAGCGTTATACCTGTTATTAATTCCGAATTATGGAATTTCTTGAGAAAGGTTTTAATTGCTTTCCCTAATGAGAAGGATTTTTAACGCGGTTGCCAATCTCAAAGAGAGACAGAAAAAAACAAAAAAACTGGACATTAATAACCAAGAAGATTTCGAATTAAACCTGATAAGATGCATGCTAAATGTTGAAAATTTGTTATTGAAACACCAGATTCATTCCTCCCATTAAAAGCATTTGTTTGTTGCTCTGTTGTTTTATGTATTAATTAATTTTTATTTAATTTATTAACATGCGTTTCTTAAATTTTAATCCCTTTATTTCACAACAGTTAGGAATTTAAAGTTGCTCTATACCAGCTATCAAAAAGACATTTAAGTTGATAAATTTGCAAAAACTCAATATTAGGTAAGCAGGGGCCTACCTCAAACCAAAATATATCGTAACATGTCTATAAAACAAAAATGTTTGGGAACATCTGCTCTATAGAGTCGATTTCCGAAAGACTCGTTATTAGTGGATTTAAATTCAACAAAACAAACATGCATACCAAACTTCATTATTGTTGGTCTAGTAATTTGAAAACGAGAGGTTTTTAAAATACAGCTCCAGAAATCCACCACTCCCATAAATTAGTTAATCCCTTCCAGGTTCATTTTATTTTGTGATTATGGATCGAAAAATGTCAAATTTTAATGCTTTTTTTCAAACATACATATATTTTTTAACATAATAGCACCTTTTGCATTCAAAATTTCCTCAAAATTAATGTTAAAAAAATCTTTTTTTTTAAGTAAATGAGTAATTTACCTGTAAAGTTGGCTTTTTCTATGGCAGTAATCATCAGACTTAGAAGTCAATTCTCACTACCTATAAACATAAAGCTCAGAATACCTAGTTTTTATTTTGAATTACAAATTTTATTTACATCTTTTGCATTTACATAAATGTTATGAAATTATTAATCAAAATTAGATCATGTATGATAAATTCGGAAACTCGGTAATGCACATAACTCAACATTGCAATCTGGACAGTAGAATCTTCTGTTTCTTTTCTTACGTTTTCACCTTTACTGCCTCCCCTTGAGCAGCAAAATGTACAATATCGTGTTGTATTAGTTTTCTTTTATTTTTGGTCGGTGTAGTCACACAAAAAAAGCTTTCAGACAAGCGTGAAGGAGGGGGGAGGGTCAGTAAAAGGTCGTTCTCCTGTTGGAAAATATTCCACCTGGTTGCACTTTTGATTATTCGAAACCATATAAAAGCACGTGTGGAATAATTCGTGAAAGACCGATTGCACAGTGTAAGTTTTCACAGTGCCCGAGCTACACTCTGGATGAGCTAGGATGGCACGTTTCGCATACTTGAACTCAGGGGAAAACCGGGAGGGGGTTAAATCAAATACCGCATTGATATTTAAGATCACGGTTTAAAAATTCAGATTAGAGATCTAGTTTAAGAGTAATATATACATACAAAAGGCGTATCCGGAAACTACGAGTAAGTATGATTTTGGAAAAACTTGCACAAAAATCCTTTCTTCGAAACAAAATTTACTTTTACAGGAAAGAGGACGTGGAAACCACTTTTCCATATAATTTCCGTCATTGTTCAAATATTGTCATAACTAGTCTATACCCTCTTCAAAGAAAGATGCCACCATTGAAGAGAGCCACTACTGAACTGTGGTTTGATGAAACTTATCACAACTTAATCTTATTGTAAACGGTCTGTTTTCACAAAGTTTCTCATTCACTTATCCCATCATTAACAACAGAGTAAGTGAGTGGGTGAATATTAAAGTCGAACAATTCAGCAATGCGAGGGATTTTAGGGATGGACCTCATAGTTTTGAACCATAGTCAAGTGACGAGGACGACAGCTGAGCTGTCAACCCCCCCCTAACTTAACTTCCACACCAATGGGAGGATGTTTGAGCCTTGACGTATTTAACGCGCTTCTAATCCCACTGCATGGCGGGTCTTTTAACGGCTCCAGGCTAGAGCTCATGACACGCCAGCCATGAATCCGTCCCCTTCACAAATAAGCTACAGCAACCTAAAGAATTCAGAACGCTGCTCACTCCGTGCTTAGTCGTAATCAATGGTACACTCATCAGTGAATTGTCGAACCAACTTTCTCACCATTTCGTCCTTCGTTACATTTTCACTATAAATCCCTACAAGTCAGCGACGAATTTCAACTGGTTTAGCATTCCATGCGTTCAAAAAACGGATTTCAGAAAGTACTTCACAGTAGTTTAGATCAGCAATCGTCTTAAACCATTTGAATGCTCACTATCACGTGTAAAAGCAACACAATCTGGTTGTAATGGCGATACTGGAATAACAATCATTCAGAGAGACTTGAACGGTAGCTTTGAATTGTGACACTACCGCTGCAGTTGCGGTAGAACGAAACGGTAATTAATTTCCAGACACACATCGTATTATTTTTTCTCAATGTGCTCCTTTGTTGTATAATACATTAGCTTCATTTCGTTATTTCGACTCGCTGTGTTGAAAGGCAGATGCACATTTCATCTATCAAAGTTATAAATTATCAATTTGATGTGATGCGGATAATTGGAGAATGAGTTTCTCGCTGAGATGTCGTTAGTAAACAATCAATATAGACATCAGCATTCAATTATGTTATCTGAAGAAATGTAAGGAAACTGGAGACGCTCCAAAACTCTTTGATGTATAACAATTATTTTAATGCTTTTTATTCACTTTTTGGTTGACCCCGAAGCGGTCAAGAGTGGCACATAGTTATCCCCGGCTCACGAAATTTTTAATTCTAAAAAAAACAAACTATTTATTTATTAACAATGACCTCGTCAATATCCACCTATATGACAATCTTTGTGGGAATAAAATATATTTATCACAAATCTCCCTCTTTTTGGGGGTAGCAAACAATTTCTTACAAATCTTAAGGGATTTTGGGTGACTGAGTTTCCCGTGTGACCACTTTTGTTCCAAAATATTTTTTTGTGAACAGGCTACATTTTTCCCCTGTGAACAACTTAATGGTTTCTATTGATGTATTGTATGACTCATTATGGTTTATAAATGTAAATGAACAGAAATAAATAAAGAAATGGGCATCTGCATGATCTCTATTGAATGGAAGTCGAAAATGAACAAGCAATGGAAATAACCTGATGATATAATGAATATTAATCATGACAGCGAAAGTAAATTTGAGGAAAGTGATGAACATGATACGTTTGGGTTGAAAGGAAAGTTTTCAAGTGCTACCTATAAAATTCCATCAAGAAAACAAATGAAGTCACAAGCGTACTTCAAGAAACACTGCGCCCTGTCAAAAAGACACAAGCAAGAAAAATTTCATCATACTTTTTCTGGATCATCAAAGGACAATAAACTACAATGACGTGAACAAAATATGACAGTTTTGTCAGCACCTATCATTCCTGTATTGTTAGCAAAAAGTGTTTGTGATTTGTTCACTTTGTTAAAGTCGCGCACATTTGAAACATTTTTGTTCAATTTCACTGGATTTTTTCTCACATTATCAAAGAAAAATTGAAAATTTCTTAAAAGTAGTTAACTATATTTTCTCTTAATTAAATTATTCACATGAATTATGGTTTTTATCGTGTACAATAAAAATCATTATAAAAATAGGATTGGGGTGACTCCGTTACCCCGTGTGACCACTAATGTTAGTATTGAGTGCGCGCATTCTCCATGGTTAAGGAAAATGAATATAGTTCGGGGTTAGTCAATCATTAATGAATCTTCCTATAAGACTAAACATTCAGCTCTGTTCTTTCACTGTCCAACAACTGTCTTAGTTTTCTCAACAAAAATAAAATTTAGTGCTATCTTTGGAAAAGGAAATGTTTATTATGCTCAGATCCTGAATAATCTAATAGAAAAGTCCATGGAAAAAAGGAAAAGACAGAAATAAAACAGCAAATAAGCCAACTGCTTTGAGATAATCATTAAAATACTCATATATTATGCTTCCGCTTTTCCGGAAGTAAGCAGATGGTGATTCTTTTTAAAATGAAACGACTAAATGAGAATACCATAGCAGAGAGAGATAAAGCCAAAGCTTGGCAAAAATTAAAAGTGGTTCACTGAATCAGCCACATTTTGTTCAGGAAGTTATAACTTCTCCCAGTTAAAGAGTTCTTTAACTGATTATCTTCCATAACATATGGTCAATGTTTTTCTTCGAACGCTTTAGACTACTAGACCGATGAATAGAGCTAGTAGGAAAAAAAATCTCGTTTTAATTGCATTTTTAATGGTCTATTTTACGACTGATCAGAGTTCCAAAATTTATTCGATTTGGTATATAAAAGGCTGGTTGAGGAATATGGTTAAACTGAAGAATGACACTAAGAGTTGTTTCCGGCAAAGTGTTATCAAAACTTAATGTTTTCGTCTTTGCTCTAGATGAAATTTCTGCAAAAAGTATTTTTGTAGTTCATCTTTAGAAATCCATTTTTTACTCAAGACTTAAGTACTTGAAAATATCATTTGAAACACTAAAATGAATGGGAATGGACTGAAGCATGCTTTAACCCCTTCTAGGTTCATTTTTTTTCTGGATTATGGATCAAAAATTGTCAATTTTTTAATGCTTATTTTCAAGCGCACACGTCTTTTTAAACATAACAGCACTTCGCTTACATAATTTTCTATAAAATAATGCAAAAAATCTATTTAAATAAATGGGCAATTTACCTGTAAACTTGGCTTTCAATATGACACAAATCATTCAATTTTGGAGTCAATTCCCACTAACTATAAACATAAAGCTTAGAATACCTAGCTCTTATCTTAAACCACAAATTTTATTTACATCTTTTGCATTTACATAAATAATTATGAAATTATTAGTCAAAATTTGATCGTGTAGGATAAATTCGAAAACACGGTACTGCACATAAACCAGCATCGCTATCTAGACTATATGTAGAGAACCTTGTTTCTCTTCTTATCTTCTTCCCTTTACTGTCTCTATTTGAGCAGCAAATAATACACTGTCGTGTTGGATTAGTATTCTTCTCTGCTAGTGGAATGTAGTCAAGAATGTGACTTTGAGACAAGCGTGATGGTGGGGGCTCAGCAGAAGGACATCCTCTTTTTGAGGAACATTCTAGATAGTGGTAATTTTCAAATATTTAAAACCATAAAAATCATATGTGAAATATTTGGGAACGACTGATTGCACAGGATAAATTTTCACAGTGCCCAAGCTACTCTCGGGATGAGCCAGTATGGTATTGTTTGCCTGCCCGAGCTCAGCTCGAGAAAAGCTGGGAAGAAGTTATGAGTTCATGTAAAAAGGGCTATTATTTTCTGTAATTATCACCATCTAAAAATAAGTTTCATATTTATATCATTTAAATTATGTAGCAATGAAGAAAATCTTGATGGTATTTCTCAACAGTAAATAATGCAAATTAATATCACGTAGCAATTCTTTTTTCTTTCTTTTTTTTTTGAGGGAAAAGATAATTTGTGAGAATTGGCAAAAATGCGATTAGTGTTTGCCGTGAGATATTGGAATGTATTTGCTTATTGTGTATTTGTCAAAAATATTAGTGAGGTAATTAGTATGTAAATGAGAGATGGAAATATTTAACGATTATTTTTTTTATTTCATTTTAATTCTTGAAACTATTTCAATAGCTCATGGTTTAGTATTATTTCACGAACTAATGGAACTTCATAATAAATTGTTTTACGTAGTTGTAGTCCTTCAGTTTCCTTTATTGTGCTTTTAAAGAAGATTATATTACATCTGTAGTATTTCAAAATCCAACCTTATAGATTAGGAAATTTACATTAGAAGTTATAAGTTACTCTTTTCTTAAAATCCTAATTGGAAAAAAGAAACACTACCAATTTCAGCAAATTAAAATGAAATTAAAACTATTGCAACAATAATTTTTATGATATCATAGGTTAGCTTAGGGCATATTTTTTTTCTTTCTCGAATTATTTTGGATTTCAGTATAATTCACTCCAATTATTAAATGGATATAAAAAAAATGTTAAATTTAAAAAAAAGAATCTGATATTCATTTTTGTTTTAAGAAAACTTCAGTGTTTCCCTTCAAAATAAAACACTTATTCTTAGTAACATTTTGAAACAACATTTTTATATCATAAACCACCTTACAACTTCATTTTCATCTAAAAAGATCAATTACGTATGACTCTACTGGAATTTAGCACAAAACATCTGGTACTACAGATTATCGCAACAAGAGCCAACTCTATTAATAACTCGCCAAGTTGGCAAACCCCAATTTCCCATGTGTCGTATACGCTGAATTGGCAATCAGGTGTTTCGTTTTATATATAATGTCGCCAATATATAAATAGATAGCGATAATACGTAAGTACCAACATTTTCATAGATGGTTAATTGATATATAGTTTATTAAAGCTAAACTTCGAAGCAATTCTAGACAAATTTACTGTCCACTCTGCTCCCCAAAATTTTACTCCTCGTCTATTGAAGAATTCACTATTCGAATAACTTACCCGAAACTCGCAAAGATATCCACTCGCCTACCTAGAAATGATGGAATTGGAGAATCACTGAAATGAGTGAGGAGCTAAATAACAAGTATCAATTAAGTTTGTCGAGGCCCGAAGGTCGCGGGTGTGAAAGGGTTCGAGAAAGAAGCTAAACATGATCATAAAATAGCTATTTTTATTCAATTTTAGCATTTTTTAAGAATAAAAATTTATAACTTAACTCTGGGAGCAATATGAAATCCTAACCCTTAATCAGGCAACAAGAATATCGAGAATACTTATCTCTAGAGTTGAAGCTCCTTGTATGATCCTTCTCGAAGACAGATAGCTCGGTCAGCTCCAAGGTTGATTACTTCCCCTATTCCTGGTGGATTCTCCATTGATTATTAATTTCAAGGCATGCGACCATCCAGTCACAATTCACCTAGTCTAATACTTGGATTTCACACTTAACGCTCAACAATTGACCATTAATTCACATACTCAACGAAAGTCACTTAAAAATTAGTTACATTTCATAAAATCAAGTCATCTCTTCGGAACGCAGTTTTTAAACTAAAATCACAGTTAAAGAATCATAACTCAAAGAGGATTAGTAAAAGAACCCGAATAGTAACCGTTACAAGTTTCTTTTTCGTTAATTTTAGCAATGATTAAAACCTTACGATATCCATTGTGTATCACATTTAAATTTAATGATACTTTTTTGAAACTAGCTTAAGTTACAGTCAAGCTTTTTCGCGATAAATTGCCTTAAGGAAACACTTAAGTCAAAACAAGTAAGTTACACGTTTTAAAAATATAGTAGTCCAAAACCATTCTACATGAAATAATTGTTATCTTCGGTTGAGGATTTAAGGAAAATTCAGAGATTTTTTTTACAAAATTCAGCTACTAGAATAATGCATGCATAGAAATCTTCTCACTTTCAAAATGATTTGACATTATATGTTTTTAAAGTATTTTTTTTTCCTTGTCTTCTTAAAATAATACAAGGATTTCATGTAAATTCAATACTTATGTGTGTTAGAATTGTTCTGCAATAATTAAGATTTCTTCAATCAACATTAAAAGCTAGTACAATAATAAATTATATCATTTGCAAGAATCTAACACGTATATAAGAATGGGAGGGCTGTATAATAAGCGTAAGACATATATACGTATTTCTATCAAACCACGACAAAGATCTAAACAATTTTTGTTCAATTAATTTAATTACCGAAGTAGGTTAAAGTAAATTTTATTCCGTATCCAATATATATTTTATAGTGCATAATATGACAATCCTTAAGAAGAATAGGTTAATATAGAGTGTTTTTTTAAAACATTTAATTAAGAATTCTTCTTTACTACAACACAAATATTTACAGTAGAACGTCGTTTATCCGAACGTTTATAATCCGGAACGTAAAATATACGGACAAAAGTCCGGATATGTTTTCGAACAATGCAATGCTAAACATTTGTTTCGTGAGAGGCCAAAAGTAACGGGAAGACCTAAAGTGAGGAGTATTTGGAAAATTTCAGTTGTGTTTGATTCGGTAAACATCTGCGCGGAATATTAAGTCAGTTTGCTTCCAAGTGAGGGTGTGTATGCGTGCTCTTTTGTTGAGTTTTATTGATGTAGAAACGAGGATGGCATGCGATACAGAAGAGTGGATTTCAAATACTAAATGATGACGAGATTGTGACTTCCGTGCAAGAAGAATTCGACCCTGTAAACGATGAAAAGGATGAAGACGAGGACAACAACAACGACGAAAGTAGCAAGGGTCCATCAAATGTTGACGCGTTTCTGCGTTAAGAGACAGCTATGGAGTGGTACGAACAACAATCAGAGTACTGTCCTCCTCAACTACTGCTGCTCAAGAGAATTTGATACTTTGCAGTGAAAAAACGAAGGTTTACAATCGTACAGCGTAAAATAAGTGATTATTTTTCACAATAAAGGTAAAATTGCGATATTTTGTGCTTTTTCTTCAAGTATATGCTTCCTGCATATGATAATTTTCAATATTTGTAGAGTGTCCGGTTTCCTATACTGGCATGAATCGCATTCGATTTTCGGTTATTCGAACAATCGTGTATCCGAACGGTGACTTGTCCCAATTGATTCGGATAAACGACGTTCTACTGTAATGTATACAATGTGTGGTTACAAAATAACGAGACTGATGCTATAAAAATTTTTATTTTGATTTCTTACGTATTTACTTCTTATCAACTTCAATATACATGTACCCTTAGAACGTTCCATGTGAATCTTCCATTGTTCTAAATAGTACTGAAAGTCTGTCTTCATTTCTTGGAATTTTTTTTTTGCTCATTTGAGTTTCTTTTTAGAGTCATAAGTAAAAAACTACGATTCGCAACACATTATTATTCTTTTCAATAATTTTGGGTCGTTATCAGTTGCATTCAAAGTGTCAGTGCAAACATTTTTGGAAGTTTCCTATTGTTCAAATGGGAGAATTTTAGGTATAATTTTGGGACAAACTTTTTGCATGCCAAAACCGTTGTATAAAATTTGTCGAACGTGATCTTTGTCAATTCCTACAGTCTCATCAATCGGACGAGTACTTAACTGATGGTCCAATCGAATAAGTTTACATATATTTTCGATAGTGCCATCCATTTTTGACGTGGAAGGGTTATCCAGGCTTGAATAATCTTTCACGTCTTCTCGGCCATTTTAAAAACGCTTAAGCCATTCAAAAACACGTGCACACGATAAACCTTTATTGCCATACACTAATTTAAGTAGCGACTTTTCCAAATATCATGGGAATGAAATGTCCTAAATATATTGGGGAAATTTCTCAACATTAGTTTATCTATTGTTACACTTATCATTTTTACGGTGAAAAAAAAACTCTAATGTAAATGAAGACTACAGCTATACGGATTTGCTTTTAGAAACCAGAATTACCGCATTCGAGTGAGTGAGTGAATATTAACGTCGCACTGTTCAGCTACACGAGGGCTTTTGGCGACCGACCACGTATTTTTGAACCATGACCATGTGACGAGAAAGACACCTGAGCTGGAAGCCCCCTCTCCTAACTACCACACCAACGGGAGGACGTTTGAGTTCTCGACAGATTTAACGTGCATCGCACCCCTACACGGTGGGTCATCAGTGGTACTGGGCTCGAACTCATGATACGCTAGCCATGATCCGATACCTTGACCTCTTGGCTACTGCGGCCACTTACCGCATTCGAAAGAGAAGGCTACAGGCTAAGCAAATGCCAGTCTGGCATTTAACGTCTGCTTAATTCCGTAGCAATTTCAGTGTCGTTAAATTATAGCTCCACTTTGTAAGTCACCTTAAATTTAACAATTTGAATTCATTTTGCTAGTACTCTTTAACCCCTTCCCGGATTTTCCCGAGCTGAGCTCAGGCAAGTGAAACATGCATTTCTGGCTCATCCCGATTGTAGCTCGGGAACTTTGAAAATTAACATTGTGCAATCGGTCTCTCCCGAACTATTTTACATATGCTTTTTATGGTTTCGAATAATTGAAAACTAGCACTCGGTGGATTATTCTGCAAAAAGAGAAAATCCTTCTGCTGAGAACACCCAACACGCTTGTCTCAAAACACTTTATTGACTACATTCCCCCTACCGAGAAGGAAAGTAACACCACAGTATATTATTTACTCCTCAAATATAGACAACAAAGGGAAGAAGGGAAGAAGTGAAACAAAATTTTACGGTCCAGATTGCGATGTTGGGTTATGAGCAGTACCGTGGTTTCGAATTTATCCTACACGATCAAATTTTGATTAATAATTTCATAATCATTTATGTTAATCCAAAATATGTAAGTAAAATTTGTAATTTAAGATAGACGCTAGGTATTCTAAACATTATATTTATAGTTAGTGGGAATTGACTCCAAACTTTCATGACTCCAATCTTAGAATGACTTTCTGTCATACTGAAAACCAACTTTAGAGGTAAATTACTCATTTATTTAAATAGAATTTTTTTGCATTAATTTTTAGGAAATTTCGTATGCGAATGATGCTATTATGTTTAAAATGATATGAATATTTAAAAATAAGCATAAAAAGATTACATTTTTAATCCATAATCCAGAAATAAAATGAAATTGGAAGGGGTTAATTTTTAAGAATTTTTCTCATTAAATTTTGTATAAAATTGGTTATACATGTTATTGGTTATGTTCTGCCACCAACCTCTCGTGATCGGTTATCTTTTGAAGTGTTTCTTTAAAATACTAGCTGGTATACCCGCTCTTTGCACAGGTGAATTGAAAAATTAAACAATACAGATTGAAGGATAAATAAGCTTTTAATATATTAATTATACGTAAATTGAAAATATTTTATTAAAAAAAACCCTTTTTGCATATTTTAGCTGAACACAAAAACAATATTTGTTAAGTTTTGAGTCTGAATCTAATAACTGATAAAAAAAAGGTTTTCTTTTTATTTATAACGCCCCGTAACTCTCTTGTGGGTCGATTTTTGAAAACACCTTCCTAGGCTGATGTCTGCTTAACAAAGGCAACACATTGTTACAAATTGTGTGTAATGAATGTTTAAAATAGTGCACATAATTTATAGCTGGATGTGTAATACGTTAATATTACTTTCTGTTGTATTTATTTTATGTTAAAATTGTAATATTCGCAAGCAATGCCTTTCCTTGCATTTTAATAGCAATTTAAAGGAAACAGCGAAATGTTAGCAATAGAGCCGAATTGGCATCATTTCTGGAGACCAGTTTGTCAACTTTGTGATTGATTGAACGGAGTAGAAATTGATGTACTGTAGCGCCACCTGGTGTGGAGCTGCAACAAAGAGAATAGCACAAAAATCTTCTCCACAAAAAATACATATACAAGTCAATTTTCATAGTGATAGGTTGAACGGTGTTGGAGTGAAGTGATTTCATATATACCAACATCCACTTTTATATGCATAGATATAGTGAAGAGGCTGGAACACGATAAAAAAATTAAAGGAGTGATTTCAACATATTTTTATTTCCATTTTGTCTTCTGCGGTAATTAAAGTAAAATACAAACAACTCAACATGCAGCTCTCTAATGTCTGCACTTAACTACAAATCATGGAATAAGAACTCTCCCTATGCCCCCCAAAAAGGAGTGAAGATGTTTTTGTGCTACTTTTGGAAGAAAATAATAAACACGAAAACGTAACGCAGAAAAAAAAGTAAGAAAACAAGAGAGAAAAAGCAATTGTCAAATCTATTACGTCACGGATACGGGAATTTTTCGCTCGGTCTAGTCGGCGTCGATTTCACGGTATTGCGGAGATAGGCTGAAAAAATTTTTAGTGTGTTACGATGTCTGGGTAAAGAAAAGGCTATTGATTGTCAAGGTTCAGGTTCGAAAATCAATTACGTTTTTAAAATAAATCTTTCAACCGTACTTTCACTTAAAGATCTGGATTCAGATTTCTTACTAAGAAGGAGCAAGGCTCTGCTTTATGCTATCCAAAGAATATTTGATTGTTTTTTTTTTATCGAAATGAGACAATTGAGATTTTTTTTTCGTTCTTGCCGACTAGACGCGAAGTGTTTTTTTTAACCATCGGGAAACTGAAGAACTACTATCGGTGAAATAATGCTAGCTATTTCTTTCAATATGGTCAAAGCACTGGTCTTTTTCTTTCACTGTAAAATTGCCGCCGTTTTAATAGTACATATTTGCCTTGGGTGTTACATTACTTTTTTCTGGAGTGTCCGTCTTACGCATTTTTTGTGATTCAGTAACTTTAGATTTGTAGTTCATTATGGTATCCAAGTACCTTAAAATTGCGAATTTTACCAAAAATTATCAATTTTTTTATGATATTACTTTGTTGGCCATCTTATTGACTTTATAAAAATGCAAAGCTCATTATTTTTTATTCATTAGTATAGAAACTACAAGTGTTTTAGTTAAAGCAGATGCCACTACTTTAAGCAAGATGTCATACTTTAAAATGACTCAAAATAATTTTACTCAAAATGTGTTTTTTTAATGCTCAAATGAAGACAACAATTGCTCAAAAAGTTCTGAAAATAATTAACTAAGATTTTTCGTGTATGATTTGTATAATAGTAGAGATGTTTAAACCTTCAAATTTATCAATCACTGTTTTATTACAAAATTTACTGTCCCTTATGTGAATACAATCACTTTTTTTTTAACAATTTCATATAATAACTAAGATAAAGGGGTCTAGTTATTGTAAAACTTAAAATATCTCTTATCTTGAAAGTCATTTAAGAAATGAATAGCAACGCATCAAAATTGAAAACTTGAAAATTTTTTCATAAAACTTTTGTATACAATGTATATTTTGTATGTAATTTTTTGTAAATGTTTACGTTTTTTCCCATTTTAGTAATAATAATTTTTTTCAATATCCGTTTTAGTAATATTTCTTTCAAATCCTCTTGTCAAAAAAGTGAACCACAGCAAAAATATTTAATTGCTAGAACCCATTTGGCAGATAACTCCAATTCAGCATGCATTCTACTAATAGTAGCATGTTACAATTCTAATATAAGTTTCTTGTCATTCAATTGCAACAAATGAACTCACTCTAATATTTACTTTAATTTGAATTACACGTATAACTAAAACATTTACAACTATACAGGGCAAAATGTATTTTTTCGTAGCAAATCAAGAGTTTTGTGTTGTTAGTATTTAGTTTTATTATTTTTTCAATAATCTCAAATAAAAGTTATTTGAATTCACATCTATACCTCATTAAGCACTTCTTTAGTTAAATAGGGCATGTTGATCCATAAAGGTTTGCCGTCCCTGAAATAGTACAAACTACTAACGAGTTATCGGTGCTGGTGTCATTGTCTTTTGTTTCACTTGTGAACTTCGGGGGTGATTGATGCTCTTGATTTATATAAGAATCTCCCTATTTTAAAATCAATTAAAGGTCTCGTCATTTTTTGGGACTTCAAAGCACCCCTCCATCTAAATGGAGGTTCGTGGATTACTGAAGAAATTTACTCTCGCCTGTTTATACTGCATGAGTTAAATGAAGAATGCTTTCTTCAATGCATCTTGACATTGCAGTCAAAGAAAATGTGGATAAACTGGTGAAAGAAGCTAGAAATTTTAATTATGACACCTTTTGTCAATTTTACCTTATGAGACGCAAATGCAGTCTCAAATTTCGAATTGAGAAAGAAATCAATTCCTGTAAAATAACAACTCCGTAATATAAGTAGAGTCTGCCTTATAACAAAGACCATTTAAAGCTAAGAATAGATTATTACAGAGGAATGAAGATTGTTATGGATGACATATATATATAATATATATATGTAAAAATAACTTATAAGAATTGTGATAACTGTTCAGAGATACAGAGCTAACACCTGCTTATACTTTTGACTGTTCAGCTATTTTTGTTGCTCTACAAGAAATATGGGTCCTGTTTTCGTAAACAAACCTCTAAGTAGATAATAGTGAACAGATTGCCAAAACAATAATCTGGGCCCGTGATACTATCTGATTTATGCTCGACTTATACACGACATAATCATCATCGTCGTCAGTATAAATTCTCAGTCAAGATTATTGATTTTACAATCTAAGTAATAAAGTACGAATTTATACCCTTTTAGTTCGTTTGGTAGTGTTGGGATATTAATTGTGTGATTGAGAGTTTTCTGTGTATATTATATATACATACTACCAGGTACAACGAATGACATGTGTTTCATCTCTGAAATTCCAAAAATCATCTTTTTGGAATTATAACAAATTTTAAGTGCACCTTTTACCAAGGATTCAATTCTAATTTATCAGTAATTCACTTTGTTGAGATTCATTGCCTTTTTAAGAAAATATTTGGCCAGTTGGAAAAAAAAATATGGCGCTGGTAAACTATTCGACAAACAAACAGAAACATTAAAGGTTACATATAATATACATTACACAATGTTAATTAATTGCGTTTCTCGAGGTAATATAATTGATTTAATGTTTTTTTTCCAGATGTTTCTCTTCGGTAAATCGCATTCCTTTCCTAAATAAAAGATAAAAAACAAAATCTTTCAACAAACAGAATTAGAAAGAAAAATTCCTTTTAATTATGTTAAATTATTCTTTTAACAAGTGTCACATTAAAATTAACATTCCGAATTCCCACATATAAGACCCTCAAAAGATACATTGTGCATTAACTAAGATTACAGTGCAATTTTTTGTGTTAATTCCTTACCATGAAATGAAAAGGAACACGAGTAATTAGTCCTTCGAGAAAAGAGCGAGGCAAAAAAAAAACAGTTCAAAACAAAAAGAATAAGAACCGTTTTATTTTATCTCAAAAGAGTCACAGACCCTAGATAAAATTTATTTTTACCTGCACTTTCGGTAATGCAAACAAAAATACCACGCTGTGTTATGGAGAAGAGCTTAAGATTGTGCTTTTCCTTAACAAGAGGAAATAAATTATTTTTATTCTCCAGAGTCTTTCAGTTTTTATAAAAGATATTTTTAAAGAATAAATATACTTGTTTTTATTCGAGAACTCTTGTGATTCTACTCTTGAAGAAATTTTCTTTATAGACACACACACACATACATGTATATGTGTGTGTGTGTGTGTGTGTGTGTTTTCGTTTGCAAGTGCCTTATCTAATTCCTGAACCCTTTAACAGTCAAATTATTTTGATAATTGGGTACATAGATTGTCATTTTCTTTTCTTTTTTTTTTTAACAAAAATTAAATGTTTAGCACAAAATAAAATATATTACATTGATTAAAAAGTTTTTCACCAAAAAAAATGTAAAACTATAAATGCATACACAATCTGCAAAGCTAATGAGGATAGTAATCTGCATTCAAATCTACAATGGTCTGCCAGCAAATCCCTTCTGCGAAGAACTGTGGCGAATCCAGAAAGCAATCGACCTCATTTATGACCTCGTCATTTGAATGGAAGATTGAACCATCAAGTGCAGCTGCAGATGTGAAAACAGATAGTAATCCGAAGGCGCCTTGTCTGAACTCTATGGTGAATGTTGCATCAAATCTCACTCCAACGTATAGAGCGTCCAGCCGGTCATCGTACTAGCATGTGACTTGGGGTTATCTTGATGAAAGAGAATCCCATTACTTTTGGACTCTTTTTGTTTTGTTTTGCGCGAATGACATCGCTAACTTTGATTTGCAAATTATTTTATATTGTGCTGTTGATAGGCTGCCAGTTTTTCAGGTACTCCCTTTAGATAATTCCTCGACAATTCCACCAGATACAAAGAAGTACCTTCTTGTTATCGTTCGTCTTGCAACCGAACCTGCTGATTCCCTGGGTGCTGACTTTACGGCTTGTATTGTTGTAATACACCCATTTTTCATCACAGGTCAGAATTCTGTTCAGAATGTTCTCTTTCTTTTGATTTCTGAGCAGAGACAATCAGGCCGCTTCTCTCTCGCTCTTGTCTTCAGCTGTCAATTCGTGAAGTAACATTACATTTATGCATTTACGAACATTGTTTTTCGACAAACTTCAAGCTCTAACGTAATAGTTCGTGTTGAAATATTTTTGTCTTGATCAATGATTTGCTTTAATGAGTCACAATCAATCTCAATAGGGTGGCCAGAACGTGGTTCATCTTCAATGTCGAAACTCTCAGCTTTAAATTTTCGAAACCAAACTTTTACTGTATCATAAGAAAGAGTATTGAAGCCTAAACTTTCACACATTTTTTGTGGCATTCAGCTGCTCTGAGTTTATTCCGAAACATATACTATGAGTTATGTACTATGTACTTATATACTATAAGTGTTTTGATTTGTTGACGTGATAGCTCCATTTTAAACACTTTTTGGCGCACAAGATAATAAAGTTTTGACAAACAAATTATGCAGTCGTATAGTTCCAAATTTCAAATATATAATGCAAAAACCCGTTTGGAGAAAAGTTAACTACCAAGGGAAGGGAAACTTTTTACTCTATCCGATACTTAGTAGTTAAAAACTGATATATATTGAATCACAAGCATACAATTTTTAAGGTTTTGTGGCAACTGCATATTCGCTTGAGGTGGCTACCATACAGCGTGACAGTGGTAAAGTTCATTTCCAGGAGAGCATTATTTTCTAAAAAAAAGTTGTAAAAATAAATAAAAATGAATACATATTAGTAGTTCAGCAGTTCAGTTTTGTGTGGCATAACTGGAAACACTTCCCCAAGCACAGAGCAAATCTCCAATCATTACACCGGAATCGTGTCCCCTTCGTTATCTTTTTTCATTTGTGTCCGTTTTTGAACAACACACTTTGCACTGTCTTGTAGGCTCACATTTAGAAGAAGTAGAGAGGGATATGGGATACATAAAATGTCGTTCAGTAAGACTGGTAGGATTATCTACTGTAGGTAGTCTGCCAGATTTCTTTTGTCCAGAAGCTACTTCATCATATGTATGCAAAAGCTCTTTTACAACTTAAATTGGAAGTTTTTAAAATGTAACATGTTATCCAACTACATTTTTAAAGAGCAAAAAGTAGTTTCAGAGAAACTTGTCTAGTAAATGTAAAAAAAAAAAATTTCTAGCGTTTTTGGAATGTCGAATGAAAGGATATATTTTTTTTTTTTGTTGTGTTTTTTTTCTGATCACAGCGATGTACACCACCCATAGTTAGATTGTAGTCAAAAACAATTTTTGGGTAGAGTAAGTCTTCATTTTTTATTTTTTTATTTTCGCGGTTGTGGTCATGAATACTGCTCATCGAACACTATCAATTAAACTGAGCCCAAATTAACTTTTTCCGATATATATTCTATTTTGACAAAGAGATAAAGCCAAAATAAATTTCCCCCAATGTGTATTCGGGTATAACAATAAGATGCACACAAAAAAATTACCCTGTATAAGACTCGGGGATGTTATTTTTAACCATGTCCGAGATAATCTAGGGTATGGCAGTTAAAAGGTTAGAGCATTTGCTCGCATAAGTCATCAAAACAATCAAAGGGTCTGATTCTCAAAGTTTCAAAGTGTGGTGCATTAAATTAAACATATTAAATTATTAGGATTTTGGAAATTCTTCAAAAAATAAGTAATTATTAAAAAAAAGATATTTTTTCAATAACTGCTAATTGTAAAATAATTCTTCAGAATATGAAACGATGAGGAAAAAAAATTATTCTCTTTTTTATATGTTTATTATTTCCACTTGGGTAATACATGTGCTTCGATGCGGCAGTTTCATCTTTTCGATTTTTTTTAGCCGGTTGGGTGATGTAGTTGCTTAGGCGCTGTACTTGTACGTCCAAGTTTGCGCGGCCGATTCCGGCCCAAGTCAGTGGATCTTCATAATGCAAAAAATTGACAGCGTCCATGCGTATGATTAAACGGCAAGTTTAAGATCCTTAGGTACTTGTTTGGCTTGGGGACTCTCGACAAAATTAAATTCCAAGTGCAATTTCGCATCGTCAGGTGCCTCCTTCTGGAGAGAAAACTGGGTGTCAAAAGTACATTGGGCAATTGGTATCCACATTTTCGGTACCACACTAAAAAAAGCGATACCAACTAATGGGAAATATACTAGGTTTGCAATGGCAAATATCAACCAGCAGCCCTATTTGAGAGAAAAAATCTTTTTGATTTTATAGTGAGAATATCACACAAAATTTCCTCGTTTCTGGAATTCTCATTCATTTTCTTCAGATAATTATTTTGTTTTCCAGAATACAATGTTTTAGATTATTTATACTTGAACACATGATACACCTTAGACGAGTATATAATACATTTGCTTATAAAATGTTTAACTTGCCCCTTAATAAAGAATTGAAAATTGTATAACATTTTTATACCAAAACATAATGAGTCAATTAAGATAAAATTGGTATGAACATATTCGTTTCTTTGTTAAGTGTTAGTGTAAGATTTTGAAATAATTAAATTTTTAGTGCATTCAGGATAAATGAAACTGAAACTATTTAAGTTCAAAATAAACATTATTTATATTAATATTATTTGTAGGATACAACTATATGCACATAAATATATATTTTTGTCGTCAGTCTAGTCGGAGTTAATATGGCACTTATATACTTAGTACTTAGAGGCTTAGTACTTATATGGTACTTAAGGCAGCGTTTCTGAAAATCCGGGATGCGCCCCCCTTGGGGGGCGAGACAACTCTACGAGGGGGGCGATAGAATATTGAAAAGTCAAAAACAAAAGATTATTTAAAAAATGTTTAATTTACTGAAAGTAAACAAACAAATTACATTCTGACATAACAAAAAATAAAATACAAAATTACACTGATATATTACCCTTATAAATTTATCAGTGCTACACAATGAATTTTACAATTAATTTAACAATACTAAGTTAAGAACAAGTTTAATAATTACCAGTGGCCTCATGGGATTGTCATATATAAAATTATATATAAAAAAGGAATATGTATCTCTATAGTTTGTACGGTTTATACTTAATACCTTAACTGCTGATTAAAAGTTACGCGTTTCGCTTCCCAATGCCAACCATTTTCTACGTGGGCGCGCGTATGGGATGTATTGGGGAGTGGGGAAGGAATAAAGTCTAAACAAAAATCTGAAATAAGTAAATTCTTTGCAAACATTGTCCATGTCCTTTTATTGCATCCCAATGCCTTCGGATTAATTCTATGGATAGCAGTACAGAGAAAAGATAGAACTTCAGAAAGACGTATATATACGTCAGGAGGAATTAACACTTTGACTGAGCGAGACGTTTACATACGCCGATGATACTTAAGAGGTTAAAGTCGTATTGAAGTTTTAGTGTCAAAGTATAGTGTCATTGAATTCAATACATTGTTATTGTATGAGGGGCGCACGATTAAAATTATGATTGAATATTGGGTCGCGGATATTGAAACTTTGAGAAGCACTGACTTAGAGATAGAGTGCCTAAGGTTGTGGGATGGATCCCAGCTAAAGTTGATAGATTTTCGGGGTACGAAAATCGTAGGCATGCATGCCGTGTGATTATGTGGCATGTAAAAAAATCCCCGAGTATCAAATTGGCTTTGGTACTCTCGCCAATATTTAGCTTCAGAAACGAGAGCCTGAATTTTAAAATTAGTTCTAGAGTCAAAATTTGTTAATGAGAGCCGTCACTAGATAGTGCCCCCACGAAATGATTTTCATACTTATAGATTTTCTGTGTCTGCAAAGGCTTAGTTGCCAATGTACTGACCTTTAGGGGAAAAAATTGTACCTAATGCACACGTTTAGTCAGAAAACTGACAAATAATTTCTTTTCTATTCTCTGCCCATTCTTACTACACAAACAAGAATTTTCAAAAGAATGTATGATTGATCATTTTTTAAATATGTACTATTTTAATGCGATAAGAAATTTAATTTTATAGTGTTTTATTTCTTTAAATGGATATGTGTTTCAAATTCAAAGGAATTTGTAGAAGAAAATATACGTATACTATTCTAAACCAGTGCGTGTGAAATTGTGTCTCAATGGTTGTGTACTAATCACACACTTTGAAGCTACACGATAAAGATTTTCGAAAAAGTTGAAGTGTCTTAGAAGAGAGCAAAACGAAATTTAAAAGTTTTTGGATTTGATTTTGATTTTGAAAAGTTGAGTATTTCCTAAGTTTTCATTAAGTTATAGATTTTACTTTGTCTCGTTTTAGATAGATAAATCACGTAACTTATTAATAGTTTTTATTTATCCGGTATTTATTGATAGTGTGATATCTGTGCGTCCCTATTTTGGGACACCTGGGACTTTCCTTCCCCGGCTGGATTAGTTTTAGGAGGATTGATCACCACATGTGCAAAAACACCTGCAGTCGCTAATATACGGCAACGGACGTGTCTTGGTTAACCCTGGCAACCTTTGACACGAGGAGAAGCTGATTCCACCCACGACCGGATAGAGGGGGAGAAAAAGGACGCCGACAAGGGTCAACCACAGAGACCGAAAGGGAGCCATGAGAGAAACCAGGGGTTGAAAGCGAAACCTTCGTAGTGAACGGACACCAAGAACCACACCCTCCCTCACAAAGCTATTTTGGAACTCTAAAATCCTCTAATAGAACTAAATTGTATATTAATGTAAATAATAGCTGTAACTTAATTAAACTAAATTATTATATTTCAAATCACGCTACCTTTACTGATTCAAACGTCACAATAGTTACTAACTAATAATAGGTACTTAAGGTTTTAGCTGTGCGCTGTAGCTGTCGACAGATATTTGGAATATTGAAAAAAAAAATTCCATCTATAGACTTTACAAGAAGGTACCAGTAATCTTTTGTTCCACTATTTCTACGATGTATTCAAATGGATCTGCCCACGGCAAAACAAAATGTGTATGTGTGTGCGCGTGTGTTTGCATCTCATATTTCGATCTAATACAAAGACATAATATTATCGGAAAATGATACTGCAAATTGAAACTACATCAATCCATGATTTTGACTTCTGCATGCCTCTTACTAACGATATTCTGCACAAAAATCGAACAAAATTCGAAATAAATGTCGTAAGAGTCATCGACAAAAGGTAATTAAACTAGTTTTCCCGTTTCTAATACTTTTTATTTTATTTTATTTATTTATTTTGTCGTTAATAGCCTCAGGATTGGTAAGACGAATATGGATCGGATTCAGTAACACGACGAATCTATGTGTATTCGTATTTTAGAAACTACAATGATTACTGAAGCGGATGAAAATATCTAAGCACACTGTTTTTAATTGTTGAAAAATAAAACTTTTTTCCTTTGCTTTTCTTTTATGTGTTTTTTATGGAATTTTTTTCACCCATTTTATTGAAGGAAAACTTATTTCTCCATTTTGAAATTTTTCGTTTGAGGCATTGAAGGAAAAAAAACAATGTTGGTTCCATGGAAGGAAAAAAAAGTGTCTTTTAATGATTCTTTTTTTGAAAAGAGATAATTTATTTGTTGTCAATTTCTTTTTCAATTCCTTCTTTTATTCTTTTCTATCGCTGTACTTTCCCTTTGAATTTCAAATAATTATACCAACTGTGTGTGTGTGTGTGTGTGTGTGTGTGGATATTTTCTTTTGAAACATGGCTTCATCTTTTGTGCTTTCGTTGAAAGGAAAATGTAAGTTAGACTTCATAAGCTATTTTTTTATCAATATATAATATATGACTTACAAATTACTTTTTTTAAATAGGGATTACTTCAAAATACTGGAAAACGGAATTTTTTATTATGAATGAAGACGACCCTGATTATATATATATATATTTTCAAATTCACTTTATACACATTAACGGAAAATACTACTGAGTTTTTATATAAATGCGAGAGTGGTATAAAGAATTCTTAAGCGAAAACATTTATTCGCTAAAAATAGCATTTATAAAAAAGAAATGGGGGAGAAATTGAGAAAAAGATATTTTGCTTAATTAACCTCGCTGCTTTCAAAAATTCAATTTCCATGATACATGCGGCAACTCCCACTAAAATGAAATAGAAATCACGATAAAAAATAACAAGAAAACAGGAATTAAATAGTGTATGCTCTAATCCAGCTCTCTTTTTTCATATTTAAGTTATAATGTCAAGGAGCTTAACGATAGAAGAGCCGAGTTTTGGACTTAACTAAGACCCTTATTGGGGATTAATTTGACCTTTAAAGAAATTCCTATCAAAGTAAATCCTTTTTGTAGACAAATGCCGTTAAAATTATATATATATATATATATAAAGGGATGTTTGCACATATGACCTCGCTTCACTCCAACACCGTCCAACCGATCACTATGAAAATTGCCATGTATATGTATTTTTTGGGGAGAAGGTTTTGTGCTATCCTCTTTGTTGCAGCTCCTCACCAGATGGCATTACAGCAAAGCAGCTTCTGAAATGTTAAATCAATTACCAAAGTCACCAAAAAGGATGCCAACTTGGCTTTATCACCAACACTTCGCTATGTTTCCATTGAATCGCCATTATAATGTAAGGAACGACGTTACCTGTGAATATTATAATTTTAACAGAAAATAAATACAACATAAAGTAATGTTAACGTATTAAACATCCAGATATAAATTATTGGCTCTATTTTAAGTGTTCATTACGCAGAATTTGTAACACTGTGTTACTTTTGTGAGCAGAGATTAGCTTAGGAAGGTGCTTTCAAAATCGACCCACAGGAGAGTTAAGAGCGTTATAAATAAAAAATAAATAAATCCCTTTTATCAGCTATTAACTTTCAGACTTAAAATTTAACAAATAGGTTGTTTTTTTTGGTTAAGCTTAGATATGCAAAAAGCTTTTCTTTTTTTTTTTGCTTAATTTGTAGATCACGTAAAATTAACTCATTAAAAGCTTCTGTACCCTTCAATCTGTATTGTTTAATTTTTCAATTCAAACGTGCGAAGAACGGGGGTACCAGATTGTAACATATAACTTTTGTAAAAATCTTATCAATTTCTTTTATTTATTTGTACAGATTTTAGTGATAGTCATTTCGACATACTTATAGTTTTTATAAGCAGGGCCTTAAATAGATATCCAAATGTCCTGGAGCAAAAAAAAAAATGAGAACCGTATTTTTGTTGGGTTTTATCAAGTAAAAAACAAAGAAAAAATATATGAATTTTTCAAACATGCAAAGCTGCTTTAACATCATCTCTTTATCGCGCTCTGTTACATACTACGTATTTGTATGTACATGCATTTTCTTGTGTGAGCTTTAGTGATCGCCCAAATTTGATTGGACACCACGACAGACCTCTGCCAGATTAGCTGTGAAGAGTTTAGAAACTGTCGGAACCGGAAAACGAGAAGTAACGGATTAGGTACGGCTACATTTGTTTGTATCGGCCTTACCATTTAAAAGAATTTTGAAATTGTCACTATTTGATTGTCACATGACAGTAAATGTGTGTTTTATATCTTACACTTGATATATCTTTTGATGAGAGTTTAGTAGAATGATGAAATAAACAGTTTAAATAATGATGGATATTTTCCCTCGCAACAAAATGAAGATAATATTGTTTTCTCGTCCTAATCTAAACAGGTACTTTGGGAAATAAGTGAGTATATATATATATTCGTCATATTTCTAGACTTGCATGACAAAATAAAGTGTTTTTTTACGTACATGATGAATTTATTTGCCATTAAGTAGTTTTAGTACACGTATACATGTATATATGAATCAAAAGAAATACACTGCTGGTCACACAAAATACAACACCACAAAGAACCAGATATATCACAGCGAAATTTATTTGGCAGGTAACATGTTGCACAAAAATCAAAATATTAAAATTACAGCCTCTTGTGACCTAAGGATGATGATAAAATCAGTAGTTAGTGTAGCCGCCGCGTTGTTGGCTATACTACTGCCACACGCCTCGGTCCAGTATCAAAGAGGATTTGGATGTATCCTTGGGATACAGCAGTCCATGTGGCTTCCACATATTGCAAAAGTTGATCTAGTGTAGCAGCGGGTGTTGTATTCCAGTCCAGTCGTTGCGCAATCATGGGCCAAATGTTTTTGATTAGCGATATATCAGGATAACAAGCAGGCCAAGGAAGCAATTCAATTTGATGGGTAAAGAAGAACCTTAAACATTGCGTGTAACGTGTTGTCGCGCACTATCCCATTGGGATATGAATGATGGCAAGCGCTGAATGTATGGGAGGATCACGGTGTGTGGCAGTGAAATCTAATACCATCCAAAACTATTATACCGGATGCAGGACCAGAGCAGCAATGCATAATGCAACAGTTCAGCAGCCTATCACCACTGTGTCTCAAACTCGAATTCGACTATCGTGATGTGCAGGCAGAACTGGGATTCATCAACAAACACAATACTATTCCATTCTGTTGTTTATGCCCACTGTTTATTGCATCATGGTCGTTTCCAGATATTTGTAAATGAAACAATGGAAGCCTTGCCGACATTCCCCTCAGCCCCGTCGAATAGCACGAGTGGACACCGAATGGTGTGTAGCAGAGTGAATTTGTTGTGATATGGTTCATGATGTTGCTAAGCGATTCATCACTGCCATGCGCACAACCCGCCTGTCATCACGGGCAGTGGTGCAACGAGGTGGAGGCGATTGGCCCCGTCGGTCCGTCGCTTCTTCCTGCATCCAGCAATGACAGATCCGTATCACAGTTGCTTGGTGTCGTCCAACACGTTGACCAATTTCTCTGAAGGATAATCCGCAATCGCAGAGGCTAGTATTCTTCCTAGGTTGAATACAGAGACTTGGTCAAACGACATTTGACGTTTTCCACAAAGTATAGGCAACCAGCTAACGCAAAAAAAAAAAAAAAAACTGCACGAAAAAACACTTGCCGTATTTCAAATCACTAACCCTTTAAGCAGTTTGCCCGTACAGTGTATTACGTGCTACCCGAAATTGGCCTCATCTGGTTTGCCCGTACGGCGTACGGGCATCGATATTTTCTCCTTTCCTTTTCTGATTTGCCCGCATTTTTCATTACTGAAAGAGACTATTTAGTATTATTATTTTTCAACAGATGGCGTGACTTGTCCATGTAAATGAAATGATTTTCATCCGGGTTTTTCTATGTAGCGGGAAAGCGGGAACTTTTCTTTGAAATTTTTGTTCTACTGTATGCCGTGCTTGTGAATCTTATGGAAATTATGGATGGAATAGACGACGAAAATTCTTTCTTGTTAGATGATGAACTACATTCTGATACAGATACAGATATTTCTTCTAATTATTTGGATTATTCCTCAGATGACTCGTGCAGTGAGCTCAGCTCTGATGAAGATTTGAGTTCTGCAAGAATTTTTACCGAGGTTGATGTGAAAAATCCACCTGTTCCGTGTCCTCGATTTAAATTTTCTGGTATTCCCTCTGTGCACGTACAATTTGACGACACTTCTGATGTTCTACAATTTTATGAAACATTCATTGATTTTTCACTCATGAGTAAAATTGTGGAAGAGACAAATAAATATGCTAAACAGTGCATCCAATCCAGTGTTGCAAGACATTTCTCAAAGAGTAAATTTTGGGTAGAAACTACTGTGGAAGAGTTGCATGTATTTTTCGCTCTAATATACTTCAAGGAATTGTAAAAAAACCTGGAATCGATCATTATTGGAGCAAAAGATATTCAACTAATACACCTTTTTTCTCTAAAATAATGTCTCATCGCCGATTTTGCCTTTCGCAACGCTACTTGCATTTTTCTGATAATGTAGCATTTGACCCACAAAATCACGAATAAAATATGTTGTAAAAGCATTAAAAGTGAAAAAAAAATTAAAAAATTCTTAATATTCTTATTCTATTAAGTATGGCACTTAATTATATGCAATAAAAAATATGCCTTTCTTGGAAGCATTTCTGGTAAAATAATTGACCGCTTAAAGGGCTAATCTGTTTTCCCCACCCCCCACGGTCCCCGCTTGAGGGTGGCGCTACTGTTGTCCGTGATGTGCGTCTGCGCTATATATCTAATGATTTCTATATTTCATCGCCGCCAAAGCATGATGTAAATTTCTCACGGTTTGCATGCTTCCTCCCTGCATTTTGTGTGGCCAGCAGTGCATATTGCAACTAATGTCTTATGCTTTTTGAGTGAGTAATATTCAAATTATTTTCATTATTTCTCCGCAAATGCTTGCCTGTATCAGTTCATCACATTTTAACGAAGATAGTTAATACTAAATTGTAGAATTAATTAATTAAATAAGTTTGCCAGAGAATGTGACTAATAGCATTTTCCATCTAATTAGTGTTAATTACACATTTGCATTAATCCCATACATATTTCTAGAGAAACAGTGGTCTTTCTCTATGTATTAAAATTACATCAATTGAATATTCAAAATGATGCATGCAGCACCAAGCATTCTACAAAGTAAAAGAATGTTTTCATGTATTTGCAATTTGATGAAGAATTATTAAATGAAGCTCTCACCATTTTTCTTAAAGATATTTTAAATCTGTTTACCTCTCCTGAAAAAACAAATGTTATAGAGCCGTTCTTAAATTAAACACTTTAAAAAATTATTTTATGAATACTTTACAGTATGATAAATAATATAATTCAAGAAATGTTTTTTAAAGATAGGCATATTTAAATAGGGCTTTTCAGTGCATCATTAAATATTCATCAATCTACAAAAGTTGATTTATATGAAAATTTAAATTCTAAAGGATGCTCCTTTAAGGAAGTGAAAATTATTTTGAAACATTCATAAAATAGTAATTCGTGTTGCTTCTACTGAATTCAAGCATATTCTTGTTAATTATACATTATATGTAAGATGATGAACTTTAACAAAAATGAATAAAACGTTTCTTGATTCGTTTAAAATGAAATATTTTATTCTTTATGTATCTGAAAAAATTTTCAATGCAATTATATTGTCACAAACTGATACGTTCTGAGTAGCCAAACGGTTAGAGCACTGTTCTATCATGCAAGTGGCTCGGGTTCGATCCTCCCCGGTACTTGTTTGTTAAATTTAATCATGACTTTCGTTATTTATTATTATGGGCATTAGCAAATTATGTAAATTGAATTTATGTTAATCTTTCCCCTGGTGATTATTCTAGGACTCTCCACCAGGTTTATAAAAGTACTGCAGCTGAATAGGTCTTCAGTTGTGGTGCTGCCCGGAAAGACACTACGACAAAATAAATCTTGTATTGGATAACATCGCCTTGTTCCTTTCTACGTGACAATATTATGTACATTATGTATTGATGTAGTAAAAATAAATATCCATTACATAAATAAACGCATACATAAATAAAACATATTAGCATCCTTCACATAAATAAAACATAAGTAATACACGCATGATTAAAAAAAAACACCTTAGTAGTTGTTTATTTGCAGATGATAACTTTTTCTGTTAACGCAGTTTTCAAGCCTTGCTTCTTTCTGAAGAGAGAGAACCAGGTGAAACTGTCTTCCAAAGACCATCCCAATCCATCTCTAAATGTTTGAATATCTGTCTGAAAATGTCTAAATATCTGACTGACCAGTCCATCCAGTGAATATCCTCGTTTTCCAGAACTTTGTTGAACAACGCTGTTTGAATTTGTCATCAATTCAAATAAAATCTTTAAGTAAATGCAAAAAAATTACATGAACGACTAAATCAATAAATGACTACATATTTAAAAGAACATAGAGCTCAAATATTTCATCTTTAAATTTTACAGCAGAAATTTAACCTTAGTGAAAGACATGGAGTACTCCACACAACAGGATTCTTCTCTAGATTTTCAAACTTCTGTTTTCATATAAGTGTCTTTCTTGGATTTCTTGGTAGCAGATCCCTCGAGTTCTTGTGATGAAAATTCAACAAGAATCAATGATTAGGATGAGTCTGGACTATTACATGGATAGAACAGTCGTCGAAAAATCCTTGCTTTAATGTCGAGGGCTTCGTACTATGATAATTTAATTGTTTTGTGAGTGAGAGGGAGCATGACGTTCACTGCAGGATATCTCGAAAGCAGAAATATATTATGCATGCATCTAGAAATAAGAATCTTTGAAATATGAGTATTCAACAGTTGTTGATGTTGTCTTGTCCAAGTAGTGCTGAGAAATCAAATGGCGCCGAAGGCGTCCAAAATGGCTCTATGCCATATCGACGAAATTTGCGAATAAAGCAGTAAATGATCCATGAGGATCAGGTCTATGTTGTGGCTTTTAACTATAATAGAAGGACAATTATAAAGTAAAATTAGGATAAAGTTGAATGTCAGGACAGTGAGGACAAGTATTGTAACTCTTTTGACTATCAGGGGATATTTTCCTCCTCTTAAAGTGTCTTGTACTTAGTCTAGCTATTGTGTTTGAAATGGCACGGTTAAAATTAAGATCTCGAATAAATTTCTTCTTAACTATATATAACATGTGTTTACATCTGGCTGTTGTATCAGCATTAGTAAGGGTAAGGTTATTGGAAAGTTGATGAGAGATCCGGGCCTCATTGGCAAGGTTATCAGCCGGCTCAATGCCGAAGATGTCTACGTGGTCCAAAGAACTTGCACTTTGCAAGTTCTTTGGGCTGCCGCTACTCTGTTTGTAAGTGCAATTATATCCTGGGTCTGTTGAGAATTTCTCCTCAGGATCACGTAGAGTGCAGATCTTGAGTCTGGGAACAGTAGAATGCCACTGGAACTCTCAATCACCGTTTTGTGGTAGTTTTCGAAAGCACCTTTAATAGCCATAAGATCACACGTAAAGCTTATGGCCATTAAAGGTTCTTTGAACAATTAAGAAGCATTTGTAATCTTGATACAATGAATAGTTATCAATCATCACTGATTATAGTAAATCTTCAGTGATTTGTTGAATTTTTTTTCTCTATGGATAATGTGTGTGAGTTTCATTAAGCTATCTTAAATTTCTCACAACTTGGATATTTACAATAATGTTTTTGTAACCAGCACTTGAAAATGCACTGACGTATTCTAAGTATTAATAGCTACTCATTTTACCGCTTACCTTTGAATTTCTCCGAATGCTAAAAAACAAATAAATAAATTGAGACGTACTTTTACACAACAGTTCTTTCTAAGGTTATAGTTTATACGCCCTTTTGGGCTAACGCAATCAACACTGAAAACTGCATTGTTATTTGGAAGCATTAATATTACAGTTCGTTCAGTACTTTTTGAGTTATTCTTAGTTTTCAAATTGTTGCTATTTTGAACAGAAGAGACAACACACAACATCACTTAGAACCTGGAATTTAGTTTTCAAAACACTTAAAAGCTTGCAAGATAATTTGTTTTTAAATTTTGCACCACTAAACTTTTTTTCTTAATGTTGTCTCCTTTTTAAAAGAATTTAAAGTTTAAATAGTTTTAAGAAATATTATATATGGTTTGAAAGAAGTAATATTATGTTGTTTTTTTAAAATATAAAAAAAAACATATATAATTATAGATTTCCTGCCTTACTTCTTTAATCAGTTACAACTTAGCATGAAATGACTGTGCTGTAGCTCAAAGAAATGGTAGTACAGAGAAACAGTATACAAAAAACAAATACACAAAATATATAAGCAAATAAAAAATGTCAGTTATCAACGATCAAATTAATTTTTAAAATCTAGAAACATATTTTATGAAAATTTAAAACCAATACTTAACTTAAAATTGTCAATACAAATTTAAGTTTTTAGCGAAGAATTTGAAAAATTGTTTCAACAATAGGACTTTAAAAAAAATTTCGAGACACAAAAGGCACCTTAATATTTTACTAAGATATTTTAGATAACGTTTCCGACACACTTCAGTTGACGTTTTAAGAGAGCTCCAAGCTTGAGAAAAATAAAATCTTTGAAAAAAATTGTAACATTTGAAAAAATTAAATTATAAAATTATGTTTTGACACTGTGTGTCTACTTCCAGTCTCTTTTCTCTTTCGTTTATGCTCAACATTTGAATAATTTAACATAACTTTTTGATTCGAAAGAAACTCTGAAATTTTTGAGATACGCGCAGACGAGAAAATTCATAAAAAATAATTGTTTAATTAGAAAATACAAAGTATTTTAACACAGCAGACGATTTTTTTACTGACTTAACTTCACGTTATCTAGCGTAAAAAAATTTTAGACAGAAGAAAAAATGGAATTGACGTGTTGATATTATCGTTCTGTGATTTTAAAGTGGGATTTAATCAAGATGAATGCGTTCAACGGCTGCAATCAGCATTTGGAGATGAATCTTAATGTCGTGTTACTGTATTCAGTTGGTTTAAGGAATTTTTCAAAGGTCGCATTTCTTTTCAGGATGCAACGGACAATCCCGTAAAATGTGTCTCCCATACGAAAAATGTTAATGGATGATAATCACAATACCTATCAAATGATACAGAAAGAACTTAACATTGGATCCACAGTCATACATAAAATAATTTATGAAGATTTAATTACATAGGGAAAAAAGCATTTTTCCTTTGGGTTCCCCATCATCTAACTGAGCACTAAAAAGAGGAGCAAGTCAGAATCAGTAAAAAAATCCTTAAATTTTGCTAAATGATGGCCACCGCAGCATTTCTAAAATTGTAACGGGTGATGAAACGTACATACCCTTTTTTAACGTTCGAACACTTTAAGAAAGCAAAGTATGGGTCTTTAAAGATGAGATCCTACTTCAGCAATAGTGAAAAGACAACGAGCAATAAAAAGGTAATGTATACCGTTATTTTCAGAAGTATGGGATTGGTCAAATCCATCAAGTTAGAAGGACAGAAGACAGTAACAGCAAACTGGTATACCCCTAAATATCTTCCAGAAATTCTCCAAGAAATGAATCTAAATTTCTAATTTTAATCTAAAAAATAACTTACGTAGACGTCATTTTCATTCTGGTGTGACTATAAATGTATTTTTTCATCAATTCCAAGAAATGAATGGCTTAAGGCCTATAATCTGTAGAAAATTCGTCTACAAAAGTTCATTGATGCTGGAGGAGACTACTTTGAACACTCTTAAAATTTTGTAAGTATGTCCTTAAAAACCTACGTGCATCTCTCAAAAATTTCAGAATGACCCTCATATTAAAATAGTATCCAAAATAAATTTATTTATCTCTTAACTTAAAGTTGATATTCCAATCATTATAAAAGCAAAACTATATTTCCATCCGAATATGCTATATTCAGGGAAATTATTAAGAAACTTCTGATATTTAAAATGCTTTTTTGTAACAAGTTTATATCTCCATGTATCCAAGCCAAACAAAAACCTTTAAATAATTCATTATTTTCTTATATGTTTTCTTTAAGAAAGAATTTCGCATTCGATATTCTGCTTTCTTCGTTTGAGGCTCGTGTTAATTTACATATTTAAAGCGTTCCTGGGATTTCTAAGTATTCTACAACGAATGGGTCGTTTGAAAAGAAGAGCAAAACAGAAGCAAGATTTAAAAGAAAAGTATGGTTATTTTACTTTTCATGATTTAAATTTATACTTGATAGGACATTTATTAAATTACATATATTTCAGCTATTAGAGAATATTCTAATTGTAAATTACGGTTGTTTTATTTAAATTCGTACAGGTATATTTCTTGTTTTTTTTTTATATATTTCCTTAGGTTATAGTATAGGTAATTTTAAGCATTAAATATTACTTTAAATAATATTTTTTTTTAATTTAATAGCTTTCTTACAATTGTTATTTTTATATATTTTTTTCTTCTGCTGCTGAATAGTGAGAATCTTTGTGGTTCAAAAGAATAAGCTAATAGGCAGAAATTTTATAATCCTTTTCTGGTCTGAAAAGAAGAGTGTTAGACAAATGATTGACATTCATGGGTTTTTGACAGACCATACCATAATGAGAAAACAGTTAAAACATAATGGAGCTCCTTGGTTCGTTTCTGAACCAAAAAAATGCTTAGAACAGTGTTTCTCAAATTTTCAGAATTTGCGACCCAATATTCAAACATATAATTTTCCTCACACAGCTCCCCATAAAATAACAATGCATTTAATTCAATAATACTATACTTTGAAGCTAAAGCCACCATACGACTTTAAACTCCCATTTGAGACTCTTAAAATCTAATATTTGTTTTTAATACTTTAAAAATGATAACACTATGAAATTAAATCAATTTAATATTTAAAAATATAAAATGAGCGTATTAAGATACAACAATATTTTTCAAAACATTTAAATACAAACCCTTACACACACATATATCCAACTAAAATAAAACGGACTTACACTGTTTTCAAAGAAACTGGCTTATACACTGATCTCTCCTTGACAGTGTTTATTGAGGACACTGACAGTACTCTGCTTTAAGTGGCATTTTTATTGTGTCATTTTCATGGAATTATACTTAATTATTGTTGAAATAAAAATAATTTTACAGAAAAATAAAAACTTTTCTTGCATAGAAACGGATCACGCTCCCTGAAGCGTCGATATGTTCCTCTTAAAATATTTATCTACGAGAGGTGATCAATAAATAGGTCTCCAATAGCATACAATAAGTTTTGCACAATGTAAAATAATAAAAGAGGCATCAGAATGAAGGAAATTTATTTCTCTTACATATTGTAAACTCATTTCTCAATATAGTCACTACTAACAGCTACACATTTGTTCAATCATTCTATCCATTTCTTCATTCCATCCATGTAGAAATATTCTGGTTGACTGCGTATCCATTTGCGCATGGCTGCATGAACTTTGGCATCTTGGATTCATATTACGACCCAGAAAGCAAGAGGCCCAATCCATGGAATATCGTCATCCTGGTTCTCCGAGTGTTAAGAAATTCAAAACTTTAACGTCTGCAACAAAAGTCATGATCACCATATTTTGGAATGCAAGTGGTGTGCTCTACATGGAATTTCTGACTAAAGGATTGGCGGTGATTTCCGACAGGTACTATGCAACATTCTAATCATTCAAGCAACACATCCGCAGAATCAGACATTAAAGAAACGACTTTCTTTTGCAATCACGACGGGGAAAATCCGCATTGCAGTGCACAAACACAACATGCCATGGGAAAACTGAAAATCATAGTGGTTCGAGTATCTCTTTACATCCCCGATTTGGCACCGTCGGACTTTTGGTTGTTCCCAGAATTAAAAGAGACGTGTAAATATCAATCTTTTTCAATAGATGCGGAAGTTCAGGCAATCATGCGCAAAAGGCTACGCAGCCAACCAGAATCGTAGACTGAAGAAATGGATAGTGTAAGATTCGCCGGTCTAAAAAATCTATATAGGTGGCGCTGCCATCGGAATCGAGAGAGACAGAACTGGACAACAATGGCGGAAGAAGCAAATGGCGGCTACGACCTGTAGCATCAGGAACTAAATGGCGGGAAACAGTAGTGTATTGTTTAGTATTAGTGAGTTTTAAATATTGTGTCAATTGTGTGTGTTGTATGACTGTTAAAACTGAATAAAATCTTTTGTCACTAAAGCTGGACTGACTTTATTGTTCCTGGTGTGAATGAGAGAGATAAATCTTCAGATTTAAATTAAGAACCTACAGCGGACTTAGGACAAGAAGTGATATAATTGATAGAATGATTGAACAAATGTGTAGCTGTTAGTGGTGATTATGTTGAGAAATGAGTTTACAATAAGTAAAAATAACACACTTCCTTCATTCTAATACCTCTTTTATTATTTTAACCTTGTCAAAAACTTACTTTATACTATTGGGGACCGTACTTATCAATCACCCCTCTTATCATGATTTTGGATGACTAAAAAAGAAACACAGTATCCAGTTAGTACAAACGATAAAAAAAGAATACCACTTGCTCCCTGCCGATAAAAAGTAGAACGAAAATTTCCTTTTTAAACAGACAAAAAACGCCATCCCTTTCCACACCCTCCCAAATCTGAATTTAGATGTTTAAGTTAATCTATGGTTGAGCGGTTTATTTCTGAGAAAGTAATTGATTCTCCACCCTAACTCTGGACAATCAATACCACTCTCTTTCCTCAGAGATCACACTCACAACGAGATGTCTTAAGAAATGTTTATTTTTTTTTTTAATTCGTTCATCCTATCTCCGTAGCACCGTGTAATCGACGCCGACTTGCCAGAGTGAAAATCTCCGTATCCGTACATTACAGATTTGCCAATAATTTTTCTTTTCTGCATTACTTAATTGCTTTTATTTATTTTTCTCGCCCTTTCGATCGTTCTTTATATATATATATATATATATTGCTGATCTTTTTTCTTCTCTTTTTAAACATGTGAGTTTTTTTTATTATTATTGTTGTTTAAGTCGTTGAATGAAGGAAGTTTTCAATGGCTGTAAAAACTATTATATTAGCATATTTTAAAAAGCATGATTTTATTATTTTTTTACTGTTGTTATTATTTATTATATTATATTAGTGTTCAATGAAACTCTTTTTTATAAGTGTGCGTTTGTAAAAGGTGTGATTTAATATTTGTTCAAACATTGTTTCACCTTAACAGATATTATTTGCAATTTTAATTTAATTATATAAATATATATATATAAAATGAACTTATTATCATAAACCATTATGTTTATTTCAGTTCATGTGGCAAAGATTTGTAACACTCCAGACCTACTCTCGGATCAGGCTAGAGGTGTAGGAGGAGGGGAAGGACGACTCTACATAGTGCTTTTTAAGTATTTATTCAGCACACTAATTATCATAGACACAATTTAGTGAATCAGATAGGATGAGATATTACCAGAAAAGAGCAAGGGGGATTTTGCTACGAGAGTCATGAATTCTGAGAAGACTTCTAGTCAATGGATCCAGCTTTTACGCGTCAATCCATTACTCTAAAATTTGACTTACACTGTAGCTATGTGACCAATCATCACTTAAATATCTTTAACATTTTGTAGCCCTAAATGCGCTGTCAATATAACTAATACTTAATTGATCAATATCTTTCCTTGTCTTCATCCTCTTAACAATTCAATCTTGCCTAGGCAACTTCGTCTAATCTCCTATTCCCCTCTACTTACTCACAAGCCGGAAAACCTATATAATATATAGCTGACCTAATCTGCATATCACGTTTTCTTCGTCCAAAAGGGTTCGTTGTGATTGATAGCCCAAAGATTTCCCAAGATGGTTAGTAGGAGGACGCGTATAGTTCCGTAACTTATTTATTAAATTTATTTTCAGATTATATTTGATTTGAGTTTGGCAAAAATAAAATTGCTCTAGGCTATATGAAGATAGATTTATATATGTTACCGGCAAAGTATGAAATCCGGCATTCTATAGAATGCCTAGGCATTCTATACAATGCCTAAATCTAGCCGGCAATGTATGAAATGATTCCTATTTCACACATTGCCTAGGCATTCTATAGAATGCCTAATGAGAAACCGGCAAAGTATGAAAACATCTCAGATTCATTTCGAATATTGTCAATTGGCAAGATATAAAATTTTTAAAGCGTGGCTCAGGCTCAGAATCTGTTAGCTGTACAAATGCTGTTTGTTCGAAAATGTCAAAATACTCAATTTTACTTAAACTTTTTCAACAAAAAATTGTATTTTTTCCCGTGGAGAAAGAAAATGGAGAAGCAAGCTATAGTGTTGGAGAATGTGACATGGTCTAAAGCAGGTATCGGCAACCTATGTCACACGTGCCACATGTGGCACGCGGAACAATACTCAGTGGCACTTTGCACTACTCAACAAATTTGAAAATTGTTGAATTGTTTCAAAAATGCTCTATAGTGTGGTTCGCTGAATCATATTGGTAGATTGGTTTGACACGCAACACCTAAAAGGTTGCCGACCCATGGTCCATAGACATGAAACAACTATTCAACGGTTAGCTGCCTAAAATTCGAGTTGATGCTCCAAAAAAAAAGGTTTTTTCTTAGCTGAAAATACTTATACTAGAAGTTAATAACTGATTTAAAAAATGCTAAAATGACTACTAAGAAGAAACCCAGGGACTATTGGTTGCTGAATAGCTATGGTGTGATGTTTGCGGAAAATAAAAGTAAACTAATTTAAACTGTTAAAGAAAGCGTCAGCACCATAAAACAGTGGTCCCCAACCCTTGTTCCGTGGATCAAAAGGTATCAGGTTACTCAAGGAGCATTAAATTATTTCCATTATATTTACTGGGATGTATTTTTCTCGTATTTGTGCAACTTTCCATGGCAATCACTTTATATTTTATGTGAAATCATTTTATAATTCCTAATCATGACCTTTTTTCATACTTTGCCTAAATAGCTTTAGGCATTCTATAGAATGCCTGGGCATTCTATACAATGCCTAGTTAAAGTATGTAATCAATCTCATATTTCATACTTTGCCTAAAAACGCCCGGCATTGTATAGAATGCCTAGGCATTCTATAGAATGCCGGCATTTCATACTTTGCCGGTAACATATATATATATATAATAAATCTGATCTATACATTATTTTCATCCCAAAGATTATGAATTATAACCCCTACATTATATATATTTGCTTCTCAGTTCTTTTAATAATATGCCATTTGAAGGCTTTCAATGATGTGTATAATTTGCATTCGTTTAAAAAAAATTAAATTACATATTATTATTATTCTATCGTTATTTTTTAATTAATAACGTTAAGTCGGAATTTTTTTCTTATTAATCTAAAGTAGAGTAAGAACAATTAGCAGTGCTAAATATTGACATAATTTTCAACTCAGATCATATATATTCCTTGGTTAAACCATGCAAATACAAACTCCCGAAGAATCTTATTGTAAAATTCATAACTTTCTTATCTTTTGAGTTTGAGCTAAAAGTCTAAACTTGCTAATGGTCAAATACCAAAAGTTTGCTTTACATGGTTACAAAAATGTTAAAGTTTCTAAGACTAAAATACAAAAATCTAAATAATAATAATAAATAAATAGAGTAGTTACTAATTTAACAGAAAGTTATGAGAACCAGGAAATTTGTAACTGTAAAATTCGTATTAAAAATTATTCAAAATCAAATTCATATAAAAGTTAAAAACAATTAAAAAGCATGTTAAAAATGTATTTTTTATATAAATCGCCTCGCTAAAAGGCAAAAATAAAACAAACAAAAAACCATTGGAAATGTAGCTATTAATCTTTTTTAAAAATACTTTCAAAAACATTATGAATGACAATTATAAGAAAAAAAAATTCTGCTCAAATCAATTCTTTACATATTTGCTTAAATAATTTGTAGGATGTATGTTAGAAAATAAGAAAAACCTAAAAAGAAAAAAATTCTATTTAGCAAAATAATAACTGAAACACCACTAAGCAATAATTTAGTGGCAAGTTTAACATTTGCCTTTATTTCTATGTACAGCGATTGTTGGCTTTTGAATTATTTATGTGTAATAAATATCAATTATTTCGACGTTCATATTGTAAACTTGATTTTTGCTGATAGATTTAGTTAAATTAAGAATACTGTAAACAAAATTAAATCTAATTAGATTTTAAAGTCAACCTAAGATCAAAAGGAGAGGCTACTTAACTGAAGAAATTAATTTATTTACTTTAATATTTTCAAAGAAAATAAACTGGTTTGTGTGAAGAAAAGGAAATTGTGATACTGGAGCATATCCTTCCCAACCAATTCTACAGAGCAAAAATGCACTAATTTAATGTAAAAAATATTGAAAAAACTTAACGACGTAACATATAGAACAACTACTACAATAATAAACAAAAAATCAGACGATAATGTTACACACAGCAATCGATTGAATAAAAATAAATCGGTCCAAAAATTATTGTTGCCACAGTGACAAGCGTATTAATTATGTTCATAAGTGTTTAAATTTCTTCATCATATAGGGAAGTTAAGCTTAAAGTTCCCTTTCATAGGGATTATCAAGAATCTATGACACGAGTTGCCACAATGGTGGTCCGAGTTTTTATACTCGGTCAATTCGGACTTTTTTTTGAATTGCTAAAATCGGTCCATGACATACATTTATAGGTTGTAATAATCTGATTTTAATTCCAAACATTTATTCCCTTCATTCCTAGCATACTACATCTTTAAGTAATGCTCTGTTTTATTTTATTTTGTCATTTGTTCAAGATGTAATATATCATGTAAAAATTTTTGAATCCAAACCTCTTTTTACAATTAATACGAAATATTTGTTGGGGTTGGGTATTTTTAGTTAGATTAGAAAATTAATTTTAATATTTAAATTTTAAAAACAATGGCAGCCGTTTAATTAATTTTTAGTTTATTTTATAGCAAATCTTATGGTCTCAACACAATGTCAACGTAACGTCACATTGATATCTAATTTTCTACAAACCTGTCTAAAAAAACTGAGATAAGTATTACAGTCATCTATATCTTTTCAACAAGTTCTAAACGCTTATTGTTTAGAATTCTAAAGAGGGGTTACAGCTATTATATTATCGATTTATATAAAAGAAATATTTAAAATTTCCATTCTATTAGGGTTACTTTTAAGAATATTCAAAGTCGATTCAAAATCATAAGCTTATTTGATTCCATTGGTAATCAGGTAAGTTACTATTATTTATTTAATTTATCTAATTTTTTTGTGCGTGTGTGAAAGCACATATGTTTCTCTTTGAAAATAATCAAATTTATGTTTACGAAAATGTTCGAAAAATATTATTTTAATGTATTTCTTATACAACGTAGTTTAATATATTTTTCCCCATTCATCGAAATTGAAGGCATTATTTTCCAATAAAAAGTTAAAAAGAACTATTCACTTCCAAAACATCCAACATGAAAAATAAATATCATCTGGATCATTATTTGTTTAGAGTACGTTTTTGAAAACCGGTGACATTTTTTTAAAAATATATTTTCGAATAATATACATTTTGTTTCATTTGTACGAAAAAGAGAAGTTTACAAGAAGTTTACAAGTACTCGTATTAAAACATAATATAAAAAACTTATTTATCAGAATATTCGAGTAGAACTATTCATTCTGAAGTAGCTCTAAGAAATTTGCTATTTGAAACAAAAATAAATAAATAAACATCATTGAAGAAGAATGATATATAAATGCCTTTTATAGCAATTTATTTGGGTATTTTTTAAATTTAAATCTGTAATCTGGAAATAGTTCACTAAACCCCGCAGGTTATGAGTTATATTTATGCCACATTGTTTTTGTTCCCTGTCTCATATTTTATTGTAATAATAATATATGCCGAGAAAAAAGTGAATGATCGTTAAAAAAACATTTAAAAAATAGTTTACTCTTTATACTTTGTTATTTATATAAGAATTATTTTTTAAATCCCGAAAAAAATAATAATTTTATTTTGTTTTAATAAGTTTTCTTGAGTTATGATACATTTTGAAATCGAACATTTATACTTTAAATTTAAAAATTCGTGTACTCTTACGAATAAATTGTACTTAGAAGTATTAATATATTATATATATTCTGTATATTATTCTGTATATATATATATATATATATATATATATATATATATATATACTAGCTGTTACCCGCTCGCTTCGCTGGGTATTTCATGATTTTTTATAAAATTTTACTGCTTATATATATGTGTATAAATTATTGATATCTAAGTCCTAGCATTAAGAATTCGATTGAATTGAAAAATATACTTATACCTGTAACTGTCACCTGTTGATAAAAAAAAGGGCAAAACTCATCTAATTTGTATTTTCTAAAAATCTCTAAAATTGAAGCATAGAATGATGTTTGCTCTTTCGTAACTCAAAAACCAAGTGGATTCCCGCAAAACCAATTTTCGGTGGATCTCTACTCCGTAAATTGAACATGCAAGCCAAATTTCAAGTCCAAATCTAACAGAAAAAAGCAAAAGTTTTACTATAAATATCTCCGTAATCCCGTTGAGAGCCGTTTTCCAAAATTACCGCTCTTAGCGAATTTCAATTCAACAAAAGAAAAATGCAAACCAAATTTCATTATTATAGTCCTTGTAGCTCGAAAAAAGTAATTTTTTTTGTCAATACGTCCCAGTAACCCCCTGCAACCCCCCAGAACTTGATTTGCTTAAAATTTATTCTTAGTGGATCCATATTCAACAAAAGAAACATGCTTAATAAATTTCAAGTATATGGGTCTAACAATTAAAAACAGGAATTTTTTCTGTAACTCCTCTTGACCCCTCGCAAACATCTTTAGGGGTCAATTTTCATTTTACTCTTTGTTAGAGGAACTCTATTTCATGAAAGGAACATGCCTACCAATTTTCAAGCAGGAGGATCAAGTAGTTTAAAAATGGAAATATTTATCGATTACGCCTCTTAATCTTCCGAAATTAAACTTAGTAGTTGATATTCGCGAAACCCATTTTGTAGCGGTTCTCTACTTTACGAAAGGAATCTGCTTATCAAATTTCAAGACTGTACGTCTAACAGTTTAAAAATGGGGATAATTGTCTATAACGCCACTTGAGCCCCCGCAACGCCACTTCTGGGTCTGTTTTCACAAAACCCATTTTGTAGGGGAATTGCACTCTATGAAAGGAATCTGCTTAGCAAAATTTGAAGACTTTGCTTCCAATTAATTAAAAATGCAAAAAAATTATCAATAACACCCCTTGAACCCTCGCAACACCACCTAGGGGTCGATTTTCACAAAACACATTTTGCAGTGTATTTCTATCCTATGAGAGGAATTTGCTAACCAAATTTCAAGACTGTGAGTATAATAGTTTAAAAAAAGAAATAATTATTTATATCTGCCCTTAACCCCCCGCAACAACCCTTGGGGGTCAATTTTCTCCAAACCCGTTTTGTAGCGGATATTTACTCCATGAAAGAAACATTCCTACCAATTTTCAAGCAGGTAGGTCAAATAGTTTAAAAACGAAAATATTTATCTCTTACGCCACTTATTCCCCTGAAACGCCACTTAGAGGTCTGTTTTCACAAAACCTTCTTATAGCTGATCTCTACTCTATGAAGGAAATCTCTTTATCAAATATAAAGACTGTGCGTCTAATAGTTTAAAAATGGAAATAATTATCTATAACGCCCCGTAATTCCCTTTAACGCCACTTGGGGGAAATTTTCACGAAACCCATTTTTAGCGTATCTCTACCCTATGAGAGGAATCTGCTTACTAAGTTTCAAGACTGTACGTCTAATAACTTAAAAATAGGAATTTATAACGCCCCTTAAACCCCCCGCCCCCGCAACACCCCTTGGGGGTCAATTTTCCCAAAACCCATTTTGTAGCGGATATTTAATCCAGGAAAGAAACTTACCTACCAATTTTCAAGCAGGTAGGTGAAGTAGTTTAAAAACGGGTATATTTATCTATTACGCCCCTTAATCCCCCGCAACGCCACTTAGAAGTCTGTTTTCACAAAACCCGTTTTGTAACTGATCTATTCTACGAAAGGAATCTATATATCAAAATTTAAAGACAGTGCGTCAAATAGTTTAAAAATGGAAATAATTATCTGTAACGCTCCCTAAGGCCCTGCAACGCCACTTGGGGGTCGATTTTCACCAAACTCATTTTGTAGCGGACTCTACTCTCTGAAAGGATTCCGCTTACCCAATTTCAAGATTGTACATCAAGTAGTTTAAACATGGAAACAATTATTATTAAAGCCCTTAACCCCCCGTAACGCCCCTTGCGTTTCGAATTTCGGAAAATCCTTTCTTAGCTGATGTCTACTCTATCAAAGGAACATGTCTACCAAATTTCAAGTCTGTAGGTTGAATAGTTCCAGAGATTTCGTGATTAGTCAGTCAGTCAGTCAGTCAGTGAGTCGCTTTTCTCCTTTATATATATATATTAATGTATTCTCACATAATAAAAATAAATCAATGTCATTTGAAAGTATTGGTGATAATCCTTTATACATTTGCAATGAAAAATTTAATAAATATTTGCTACTGCCTATTTTTATGTTATTCAACTTCAAGCGAAGTTAAGACATTACATATTTTACAAATTAATATTCTTATTCAAAACTGAAATAAAACATAAAAATATATATTAAGTATTTAAAATAAACTAAAATATTACATGTGTAGTAAATTTAATCATTTTAACTTATAAAGGCAAGATTAGCCATATATATTAAAATATATGCTACAATGTATCAAATTATGCAACAATATCATGAGTTTTCTTAATATTAGGTACTTGATATAACATTGACAAATAATTGCCTCTATACTACTTTGTGTTTGTGTGTGATAGCGAATATAATTTTTCATGATGAGCTCTTTCCATGTCTTAATATACTTTGCATATTAGTGTACGTTATAATTATATTTTTTATTATATATTTTTAAATTTGTTTAAAGAGACATACACGATTACTGATTCTTATTTTATAACGTTTTATTGTTAAATTTAAATGATTGCTTTAAATTCACAGAATTAAAAGAAAGAATAAAATGAAATTCATTTATCATTATTTTCCAAAAATTCATTGTAAAATATTATTATATAAATTCTATTTTATATTAATGGACATTTCTATTAATTACGTCTTCCTAAAGAAATGCGGAATAAAAAAGTATTAAGAAAATATTAAAATTATTCTTGAGAAAATTTTCATAATAAATTGAAAAATGGAAAGGATATATTTTAGCAATACAACACAGCTCGTATTGTCCAGAATTTTAGTTCCTATCCCTAAACAAGCATACAAATGTAAAATGAGATCCGAAATTTAAAAAGAAATCGTTGAATCCGCAGAATGAAATGGCAATTCAATAGAAAAGTACACGAATGGAAAGGAAGAAAGGAAAATAGGGAAAGAAGAAAGTTAAAAATAAATAAATGAGCACCCTCCAAATAAGTCATTAAAGTACGCTTTACTTAGTTTTTCACGGTACTCGCAATTTTGTTTTCAGTCCAGTTCTGTAAGCCGAAAGTCCCAAAATGGAGAAAAGAGCTTTTTTCTAATAAAATGGAAATAACTCTGGAGGTGAATTGGGGAAAAGGGGGAAAATAAAGAAATCATTATATGGTAGCAATTAAAAGTAGTCTGCTTGTGAACATTTATCCGGTTGAACAATTGCCTCTGTAGGAACATACAGATAGATCTATTGTGATTTGAAGCAGTTCTTCAATATCTGTGTATGTAGCTCTTCAGCTTATAAGAAAGACGTGAAGAATTAGAAATAAGAAAGATACAATTAATTACTTGTTGTCGCTCACTCTTACGATTGTTATTTCGATTTTGGAATGATATCCGGTTTGTGACATCTTTCTTATTTTCGCCCAACGATTCAACTGCAATTTGCTGTATCAGTTTTCGATATAACTATGTTTATGATGCAGTTAGTTGAAATTTCGGATTGAACTTCTTTTCTCTTAAATCTCATTCCGTTTAAAGCGTAAATTATTTTCGAGTGTAGTTAATTGGGAACTCGAAAAAAAAGTTCAGTGGAATCCATATATTTTTTTTAATTGAAGGCAGATACAATAAACCGGTGCACTAGAAGTATCACACGTGGCGTACGCAGGAGTTAGTAAAACTAAAAAAAAAGATAAATGAAATAAAAAGTAAACAACACACAAAACAGAAGTTAAGAAATACTGATAAAACAAAAACAAATAAGTTATATAAGTACATAACAAAATCAGACAAATTCGTAACAAAATCAATACAATAATGTTATAAAAACAGATAAATGAAAAATTTTAAAAATCAAATCAATGAACATATAAAATAATGTGAACGAAGTTTTACTTTAAACAAGCTAAAAAAATATTAGGAGGCTAATTAATTTTAAGAGCATGCAGTTTAATATTCAGGCATTTTCTTCCTTTCTTAAATTTTGAACAAAAAAGGATATGAGGTTCAATACTTTGCTCGCCACCAACATTTCAGAACTGATGTTGTAATGATATCAAATGAAGTTTGATATCATTACTTCTTGACAAAATATCTCGTTGTCCTGGCCAGAAAACAGTCCTGACCTCAATTCAATCGAAAATTTGTGGCCTGTTTAAAAACTCTTGTCTGAATGAGGTACTCATGAAATAAAAGTTAACTAATTGAGGCTATAATTGTTTCTTGGTCTCATGTAATAATGAAGTAAGAGCTTAAAACTTTTTTCAGCTCAATAAAATATCGATGTGACGCTGTAAAAAAATATAGGCTACCCCTCTAAGTACGGAAAACCCACTGCTATCATCAGTGTCTAATGTATATTGATAATTATTGAAGCATATCTTTTTTTTGTTTTTCAAATATTTGATTTTTGTTTTTTGTTATGAATTCAGTATTAAATGTTCATTAAAATGCTTTAAGAACCTTGAATTTTATGCAACGTAACATTTTCTTTAAAACTTAAAAAACATAACAATTTAAAAAAGTTTTCACAATTTTGGCCACCACTCTACATATATACATATAAATTAATGTTATATACAGTTTTATGTTACAGTTTTATAAACCACTTACATAAATAAAAATATTAAAAATGCGACAATTTAAAAATCTCAGCTTGTGTTTGTTTACATATAACTTGATAAAATATAAGTTAAAAGATCAAATTTTAGTTGAAATTTGAATTGCATTTCTTAAGTAAAAAGAAATGTTACAGAATAAGAAACAATTTTTTTATAAAAAATATATACGTATATGATGCCAAATGGATGAAAATTTACATTTATTTATGTTATTATTTGACGTGATTTATTTATTTTTAAGAGATTTCTTACAACAATATAAGTTTATAATATAGCAAACAGTCAAATGAAAGAAGGGTTAATCCTTTTCTTATAAATATTTAACAATCACGTGTTCTGTGGATAATTTGTTATTATAAATCCCGTAGACTTCGGAAAAGTTTCGGAACAAAATTCTTATAAATTTTTAAAACACCATGCACGCAAATTTTACATTAGCACGTATGTTGCATAAATATGGGAAAGTGCTTTTATGATATCATCATGATTCAATGCTCTTTCCTAAAGTTTAGTATACGATAAATTAGAGAAAAGGTATGTATGTATGTGTTTTGCGTTGCTTCGAGACTATTCATGTCCATAAATATCAAATTTATCTAAAAATAGCGATAAGATTATTTAAATTAATACATTTATTTTACTAAGATAATTAACTACCCAGTGAGTATGGCGGTTATGGCACTCGGCTTGTAGTCGAGTGTGCTCAGGTTCGAAAGCCGAATGATTCATGGATGTAACTTTGGGAAAAGAAGTCGGACTTTCTCCTGAAATGGATTCTCGTCTCGAATGGAAATCATTTCACCCCAAGCATGTTTATTTTGTTCAGACGAGATCCACTATAATGGGTTTTGCGGAAATACACTTTGGGTGAGGAGGATAATTGAGCGTAAAAGTTAATTCTATTTTTAGTTTAGAAATTATTATTATTTTTTTTATTGAAAACAATGATAAAATCCCCATGCACCACAAAGTATCACACAGGGCTCACTGAAGTAAGTATTAAGCACATAATACAAAGGAATAGAGAAAGAAATTTTAAAAAATAAAATAATTAAAAAAATAATTTCTTGAGGTTAGAAAGAATTACAAATACTCATAACAAACTCACTGAACTTTTTAAAAGTACTTCTGGTGGAAAGCAGTTGAGGAAGATTCGGAGGCCAATTTACATTAAGTCCCTTGAATGCCAGTCTTAGGATATTCCGTTCTCTTCCAAACTTGGAACACAGAAGGAGCACATGTTCTACATTTTCCTCGCCACCAATATCGCAATCACAGGAAGATGACGGAACTAAATTAAATTTGTTCAAGTAGCTTTTAAAGTTGCCATGACCACTTAGAAATTAGGTTATTTTGTTATTAGTATAAAAATGATAGCAGGACAGTCTCTCATTAATGGTTGGAAAAAAATTATTTGTTACGCTCCTATTATTTGATGCGATATATTCTTGGTTCCAAGACTTCACCATTCTTTCCTTCATAATCTTCTTGTAAAATGACTTAGGAATATTAACGGCAATGTCAATTTTGTGCTTGGTTGCAGCCTTGGCTAGCCAATTGGCTCGCTCATTTCCAAAAATGCCCGTGTGTCCGCGAACAAATGCCAAGTCTATTGAGATGTTTTTATCTTTTAGGCTTTTAAGTTGCTTTTGGATCTCGACGATTATGTTGTTAGATGAAGAAATACACTTGAGATAATCCAAGGAGGAAAGAGGGTCTGTACAGATGAGATAGTCTGAGACACTATTTTGTTCAGTGATCCATTTAATGGCGAAGTTGGAAGTTCTTTTTAAATCAAAAGATGAGGGCTATAACAATGTAATTCAATACAATCAAACGCTTAATACTTGGACATACATGTCTCTTTTCAATTTTTTTTAAATATTATATATTTATACAATATCTTGAAGTACTCAGGAGTGCCGGCGGGTAAAGACAAGTAGTCTTATATGATAAAGAAAAAACCCAACAATTTGCTAAAGGATGGAGAATTGAGATAAATATTTTGTCTCTATACAACCGAACATATTATTACTGCTTCTTTTTAAATTATACAAATCAAGGCAACCATCATAGTAGTTCTCATCGATACACATACATTGGATCCATCAAATCTGTCCTTTCCATGGATGATATTGTGACGTAGTCACAAGGGAGAAATCGCCCCTATTCATGATGAACTCCACAACTGGAGATCACGTGGCTTTGGCGTCATTGTGCTTTGTCGGACAGCTGGACTGCCGGCACCGGTGTAACTGGTAAACCCTATGAGCTGGGCATCACTGTATTATTTTTCGTCCATAGGCAGTGATTTTCCGACTGAGAAGGCTGGCACCCTGGCAAACGACGGCGGGTAACTTCAAAAGAGGAAAAGGCGGCGAGGTGGTTCGATAAACGAGATGGTGGCCAAGCCATTGTCGCCGGAAACTTTTGATAGGGACCCGAGTCTTTATTATCCCTGCACCAATGATGGCCTAGTGAGACCGAGGTGCAGGGTGCAAAACCTTGCGGCCTGCAAGTGGGGGTCGATGAGGGGCGTGGAGTGGACCCGCCCCTGGAGTTTAAAAGGGTTGACCCAGGGAAAGAGAGGATCGACCTCCAAGACGGAATCCTGGGATCTAGGAAGAAAGCGCGAGGCAAGGGCCTGTGCGGTAGATCGACTCCCGCGATAGACTCCTGAGACAGAATCCGTGTTGGACTCCCGTGATGGACTCAGGAGGCAGAATCCGATGGACTCCCGGGATGAACGCCTAGGTAGACTCCTGAGACAGTATCCGACGGACAAATAAAGAAGCGCGAGATCGACTCCCGAGATGAACGCCGAGATCGACTCCTGAAACAGTATCCGACGGACGAATAAAGAAGCGCGAGATCGACTCCTGAGACAGTATCCGACGGACGAATATAGAAGACGCGAGGAGTGGACACCCATGCAACTGTCTTTCTAAATAGAATTAGCACCTGAAACTGACTTTTTCTCTTCCCAGTGATCTTCCAAATGTTAAAAAGTGAAATAAACGAATTTTTGATCACAAATAAAAGTATTTTAATGATTAGCCTGGCGTCCCAATACGCTACCGAGTTCCACGACACCACAATATGCTTGGGAAAATATTCTATTTCCGCTACCTACCAGTTCTACCATTTTCTTGAATGACTTGGCAAAGTCCAGGCTTCAGTCAATAAATAGAAATTTGCACTGCAATCGACACATGAGCATATCCACTTAAACATTTCATTTATTCAACGTCGATTGTTGAATACACACAGTCCTGCATGTCTGACACACTATTATACTGCGTGAAGCCTTCTACCGATACAGTTGATCAGAATACTAGTGATCTAAAGGCCTTATCACACACTCATGTCTCGAACAATCGTTTCGGAAAATTTTTCGGGCCGCTGTGAAGGTGAAGGGTTGCCATAAGCAAAACGACACGCTCTGACGTTGGCCACGTTCCATCTTCCCATTGAAAAATTACTCACCAATTTTTCTGCTTCGGAAAACAAACATCCAGTATTATTTCTTTTATTCCGCTCGCGCTTTTGTTGAAGGTCGTAAACAGAAATGAAGCTCCATTCTACTTAAAAATGTGTTTTTGTGTGTCAAACGCGTTTCTGATGCGTTTGATGAAGCCGAGGCGGCTATCTTTAACGCAATCATTTTTTTTTTGGTGTAAAGAGACAAAGAACCCGATTGTCTGGAATTCCGAGCAATTATTTCAGCTCACTAGGAAAAAGTTGTTCGAAGCCATTACTATGGCAACTGGGTAAAAAAAGGCTTAAAAGTGTTGCTTGAAAGAAAAATTGTTCTAAATACGTTTCCGTGTGATAAGACCTTAATGGACGCTGTAACAAATACCTGAGGAAGGCTCGTGTAGCGTTTCTGTGCTTAACATCTTGACAACCAATGACATTTGAGGAACATCATACATTTCATGGGCCATTGTAAGCATTGGTGTTCGTAAGAGGTCAATGTTTCGGACCTCCGGTATCGGGTTCTGTTTAGTTTCGAATGCTGAAGAATCTCCTCAATCCCTCCCTTTTCAAGGATAACACAAAACCACACTTTAGGAGAGTGGAAAACAGAGTATCAAATTCCCTTTTATTTGCATGATGAGTAAAAATATTATTACAGTTAGAAGCAAAAGAATTTGTATGATATATTTGTGTGGCGCAACAGCCAGTATATGGCCAATATCTATTGTGTCCATCACAGTTTCAATGATCTTGGACACTGAGGTGCTGTATAAATTGTATAATTTGAAAAGAAACTCAAAATTAGTTATTAAATCTTATCATTTATTTAATTTAAAAAAGGGAAAACTCGGATTATATCTAAACTATCAAAAGTAGAAATAGTTTACTCGTTTGAAGCAGACATACAGAATTGCTTGATAGTAATGACATTAAATTTTATATTAATAATGAAAATGAGAAAATATAAATTAAAATGACATTATGCATCTTGTGCGGTATATTGAAATTTTCAAATCAAAAACGACATTTCACAAAACATCTCCTTATTTAAAAACTGTTTAGGTGTAGCTAAAGGAAACTGAAAAATATGTTAGAGCCACAGTACGACTTTAATTTTAAACTTAACAAATTATTAAGGTAAGCATTAAATTTTGTATATGACAAGCCTATGGGGGAGGCACTGGGTAATTATTAAATTTGTTTTTAATTTAGTATTGATAAATTAATTTTCAAAAACATTGTGTTGAACTGATACATTTATAAATGTACGACATCAGTGTAAATGTTAATTTTTTTTTATTATGTCAAAATGTATTTTTTTGCTTCATTTCCGTAATTTTATCATAAAACCTTTTTTTTTTTCCTTTTTTTTCAGTAAGCCCCCTCCCCCACTTAAGAATATCACGCCCCCAAGAAAGGCACCCCACAGTTTAAGAAATGCTGAGTGAGATAAAAAATTATCAGATATTAAAAATAAATCGCACTCATTCTAATCGCTCTTCGTTTAAATGGGAAACCGCTTGTTTTAATATTTTTTTCTGAAACCTGGTTTGATGTGTTTGAAACTTTTTCACAGTTAAAGTATCCGACTACCCTAAAATAGTCAATTTGGGTCAAAAATTGACATTTTTTTATGATTTCGTTTCATTGACCATCTTATTATTAGCTTTATAAAAATACCAGGTTCATTATTTTCCGTTCACTAGAACAAAAACTGCAAGAGTTTTAGTATACGCAGATGAAATTACTCTAAGCAAGATATACTTTAAAACGCATTTACTTGAAACGTGTTTTTCTTTAAATGATCAAACGGGAACAGCGATTGCCCAAAACGTTTTCAAAATATGTAACTGAAATGTTTTGTGTGTATGTTCCGTATAATAGTAGATGTGTTTTCACCATCAGATTTATCATCACTGTCTTATTACAAAATTTACAGTCCCTCATGTTAATAGAATCATTTTTTTTTAAGCAGTTTCATATAATAACTACGATAAAATGCTCTAGTTTTTCTAAAAATTAAAATATTTCTTTTCCTGAGTGAGTATTAACGTCCCACTGTTCAGCTACACGAGGGCTTTTGGGGACGGTCCGCGTAATTTTGAGCCATGGTGAAGAGACGCGGACGACACCTGAGAGACAAAAACAGTAAAAATAACAATTATACTCTATTAATTTTGCTTGTAAAACTAAAGATTTCGTTACCCCCACGATCGTGGGGGTTCGGCGTTACTTGAGTCACTGCAGCTGTAAAGGTAAGTACTTGTCTTGTGAGTTTTCTTTTCTGTTTCAATGATTTTGATGGAAGCCTACATATTAATGATATATATAATATAATTAATACTAATTTTCTAGGGGGTTGCCATAGATGAGTCCCTTTTTTCATTTATCTCGCCCTTTTTTGTGATTAATTTTCTTTTTCATACATTTGTTGAGGGGAATGGCATTTTTTTCCTCTTCACAGATATTTGCATCCATATCGCTTCTTCCTCCCCCCCCCCCAAAAAATTGGGGTTTTCTGGTGGGAGTTAGTACAGTATCTTTTTAATTTGTTTTTCAAATAATAAACTTTTCTGATGCATTTTATTATTTTCCACGGAATACTGTGCTAACTTTTAACCAAAACGTTTTTCGGGTGTCTAAAAGGAAACGAATTCTCACACAGAAGAAATTTTACAATTGATGAATAGATCAATTTCTGAACTTAGTGATCCTTTGGATGATGACTATGCGAAGGGCAAAGCATATGAACGGCGCATATTGGAAAGAGGGTCAAGTTCAAATCAGAGATGGAAAAAAAACATGGAAACATTTGCTACATAAAGACAACTTTGGATCATCTTTACCATCAAAATCTCTCAAACCAATTCATTAAAATTGTTGTAACTGAAGCAAAATCTTGGTTTCATTACAAACAAGATGTTATATCAAGTGAAGTTCCTACGAAAACTCAAAATGGATCTCTTAAAAATTTATATCAGAAATAGCTGAAGCGTAGCAGCATCTACGTATACTAACAGAAGTATTTTAACTCAATGATTAGGACGATAGTGTTTTAATTCCTATCGCAATAAGATCAAAATATTACAATCCAACTGCTAAAAGGACATGCCAGGATAAAAGACATAACACGTACAGCCATTTTCGACGAGTTGATGATATTTCAAGGCCTCGCCAGGCCAGATTTGAAAACTACGAAATCAGTTAGAAAACATATTGTGAAAAATGCAGTGTTTATTTATACTTATCAAAAGCAAAAATGATGCTTTAAAGATTTTCGTAGTAAATAAATAATGAGCCAACAAAAGAATTAATTATACATGAATAACCTTATTTGTAACAATTTTAGTTGAATTAAGTTTGTTTAAGTCAACTGAGAGCCAAGAAATGTATAACTCGTAAAATTTCACAGGTAGTGAATTCACAAGAAACGCCCTACCGGCACGATTGTGCGGATAGGGTGGTTATTTTTTATTTTTTCCTGTGTCATTGTGGGGTTCATATAATTTATTAACCAAGAGAATTTAATATTTAAAGAAAAATAATATTTCAGGTTTTAAAGGGTTAAGCCAACTTGTACGTGTAGTTTTATTCGTAAAATTTATTTAAAATTTAAAATTTCATAATTGACTACACAGATATTCAAGAGTTATAAAAAAGCCATTATAACAGGTTTTATTTTCTTAAATCTTATTTTATACTTATACTTTTAAATCAACTGCAGTCGGACCTCTTTTTAGCGAAGCCGTTAAACCTCGAAAAAAGTTCATCATATGGAAAGTTTGTTAAATAGAGATTCAACTTTCAATATATTTTATAAACCACTTAAAACAATTTTTAAATTCGTAAACTTTATTATTATTAAACAAGTAATTATTCCCATCTTTCTTACAAATTCATTTCTATATTTATCTTATATATCTTATACATTAAAAAAATTGCAAGGGAAACAAGATAAAAAAAAGCATTGACCTGAAATGCATTGTATTTTCACCTTTAAGAAAATTTCTTTATATTAAATTTGATGAATTTTTATGACATTTCCTAATTTTAGGCCTGCAATCAACTTTAAACCATTTTTTTGTAATTGGAAATTTCAAGCCTATATTACATACATCTTTAAATTTATTTACTGAATTTAAAAAAAAATATTATATTTAAAAAAATGTTTTTTTTTTAAATAACGCATTTCGCATCTTTGCAATGCACCCAAAACCCGTACCACTCTGTAATACGCGTTGAATTGTTTTAAAAGATTTTATCATTTCATCATACGAAGGTCCTGAAAGATTATAACCAAAGAGAGAGAAAAAAAACTGGATCACAAGAGAAAAAATTCGGTATTTAGAGGTTATTTTTTGGAAAAAAAATCGTAAAATGTTCTTGGTTTCCAGGGAAAAATTTGCAAAATAGAGATATTCGTAAAATAGAGGCTTATAGTATGGAGATCCGAATGCATAAATTCTGCTTATTTATGACCACTATTATTGCTGACAAATAAGTACTTTTTAATAGAAAGTTTCTGTATAGAGCAAAAGTTAACAACAATGAAACACATGAACTGATACCTAGAAATACAGGCATTTATTATGTGACTGCGACGTCACATGAATTTATGAACTGATTGGTTGTAAACACATAATTGTCATTATCGCATGACTAAAACGTCACATGAATTTAGTCCATTCTAAACATAAAATTAAAGCAAAGTTGTCTTCTTAGAAATTTTCTCGGTTGTTGCTAATCTTAATATGTCACATAAAAAGGGAATATTTTTTTTTCTAATTCCTGTTGAATCTAAATCGTATAAAAAAGAAAAGAACTTAAAGAATAATTTTATTTTGTTTTGGTGAAATACTAGTAGGGCCTTATCACTCGTTTGGAGCAATTTTCTACTCAATTCCGAACAATTTCTATCTAATTTCCATAGCAACCGCTCCAAATCCACTTTTTCCCATAGAGCTGAAAAAGTTGTTCCAAATAAAAGTTGCCTGGAATTCAAGCCAATGGGGTTTTTCAGCGCAATACGTCATAAACAAGATGGTGGTGAAGATGGCAGCTTCGGTTTCGTCAAACTCATCAGATATGGTGTATAATACTTTAAACAGAATGGTCATTTCTGTTTACGCCCATCAATAAAAGAGCGATCGAAATAAAAGAAATAATATTGGATGTTCGCAGAAAAACTGCGAGTAGTTTTTCAATGTTGAGATAAAATGCGGCTGACGTCAGAATATGTCATTTTGCTTACTTCAACCCTTCACCCTCAGCAGCTTAAAAAAATTGTCCTAAACGATTGCTCCAAATATGCGGGTGTAATAAGCTTTTTAACGAGCCACCCATTCGGTATAGTGGTTAGTGACTCTGAATGCAGTGCCGTAAGGCCTAGGTTCGAATCCCAGAGAAGTCATGGATTTTTGTAAATGTATAGTGCCTTCGCGGCATGGGGTATTCTAAATGGTCGTCGTGTCGCAAGCCTTCTCCTTTGAGATTGGTGGAAAGGGAAGGGGAATGGAAAGCCCCTGACTACTCCCAGGATAGTCTGGGGCTTCCCATCTCTCCCTTCACCCCTCAAAATTGGGGTGGAACCGAGCAAAATCGTACTGTCACCTGCATGGTGCACAAAGCAAAAGCTAACAACAGGTGTAAAAATCTAACCTTTAGCCGAGATGATTTTCGTTTACCTTAATCTGATGCTACTGTCCTTCAGGTGACATAAGTAACAACAACTGTTAACTATTTTCTTATAATTATTCCCTAACATAATTCCTTAATTATTTTATTTTTAACAGAATATCCCAAAATCCATATCCATTAAAAGGAATACTTATATTTAAAGCGGCTGTGTGTTAAATCAAAATAATAAATAAATCATTAAATTTTAAGGAAATGGATAACTATTTCCGAAACGAATACCACATTTTATTAGATAACTAACTTCTAGAAATAGCATACGAAGTCTATATTTATTGTAAGGATTTATTTTCAATCAAATTTAAAAATATAACCACAAGTATTGATAACTGTTAGATAAAATTAAAACAAAATAATAATAATAATAATAAATAAAAAAAAGAAAGAAAAAACACTAGATATATTGTGTGTGAAATATATTTCAAAGAACACTGACGGTACACACAAAAACATAGTTAGACATCTTTTTAAATACAAAAACCTTTTTACTTCAAATGAATTATAAAATAATAACTGTACTTATACTTAAAAGTGATTTTAGAAAAAGCTGATTTTGAAAAAA
>BMAO01023019.1:0-22686 GCA_019973975.1 Trichonephila clavata | reverse complement strand
GACTAATCACGAAATCTCTGGAACTATTCAACCTACAGACTTGAAATTTGGTAGACATGTTCCTTTGATAGAGTAGACATCAGCTAAGAAAGGATTTTCCGAAATTCGAAACGCAAGGGGCGTTACGGGGGTTAAGGGCTTTAATAATAATGTTTCCATGTTTAAACTACTTGATGTACAATCTTGAAATTGGGTAAGCGATTCCTTTCAGAGAGTAGAGATCCGCTACAAAATGAGTTTGCTGAAAATCGACCCCCAAGTGGCGTTGCAGGGGTTAGGGGCGTTATAGATAATTATTTCCATTTTTAAACTATTTGACGCACTGTCTTTAAATTTGATATATATAGATTCCTTTCGTAGAATAATGATCAGTTACAAACGGGTTTTGAAAAACAGACTTCTAAGTGGCGTTGCGGGGATTAAGGGGCGTAATAGATAAATATATCCGTTTTAAACTACTTCACCTACCTGCTTTGAAAATTGGTAGGTAAGTTTCTTTCCTGAGTAAATATCCGCTACAAAATGGGTTTCGTGAAAATTGCCCCAAGTGGCGTTGAGGGGACTTAAGGGCGTTATAGATAATTATTTCCATTTTTAAACTATTAGACGCACAGTCTTTATATTTGATAAAGATTTCTTTCATGAGTAGAGATCAGCTATAAGAAGGTTTTGTGAAAACAGACCTCTAAGTGGCGTTGCAGGGAATAAGTGGCGTAAGAGATAATATTTTCGTTTTTAAACTATTTGACCTACCTGCTTGAAAATTGGTAGGAATGTTTCTTTCATGGAGTAAATATCCGCTACAAAACGGGTTTGGAGAAAATTGACCCCCAAGGGGTGTTGCGGGGGTTAAGGGCAGATATAAATAATTATTTCTTTTTTAAACTATTAGACTCACAGTCTTGAAATTTGGTTAGCAGATTCCTCTCATAGGATAGAAATACACTGCAAAATGTGTTTTGTGAAAATCGACCCCTAGGTGGTGTTGCGGGGTTCAAGGGCGTTATTGATAATTTTTTTGCATTTTTAATTAATTGGACGCACAGTCTTCAAATTTTGCTAAGCAGATTCCTTTCATAGAGTGCAATTCCCCTACAAAATGGGTTTTGTGAAAACAGACCCAGAAGTGGCGTTGCGGGGGCTCAAGTGGCGTTATAGACAATTATCCCCATTTTTAAACTGTTAGACGTACAGTCTTGAAATTTGATAAGCAGATTCCTTTCGTAAAGTAGAGAACCGCTACAAAATGGGTTTCGCGAATATCAACTACCAAGTTTAATTTCGGGAGATTAAGAGGCGTAATCGATAAATATTTCCATTTTTAAACTACTTGATCATCCTGCTTGAAAATTGGTAGGCATGTTCCTTTCATGAAATAGAGTTCCTCTAACAAAGAGTAAAATGAAAATTGACCCCTAAAGATGTTTGCGAGGGGTCAAGAGGAGTTACAGAAAAAAATTCCTGTTTTTAATTGTTAGACCCATATACTTGAAATTTGTTAAGCATGTTTCTTTTGTTGAATAGGGATCCACTAAGAATAAATTTTAAGCAAATCAAGTTCTGGGGGTTGCAGGGGGTTACTGGGACGTATTGACAAAAAAATTACTTTTTTCGAGCTACAAGGACTATAATAATGAAATTTGGTTTGCATTTTTCTTTTGTTGAATTGAAATCCGCTAAGAGCGGTAATTTTGGAAAACGGCTCTCAACGGGATTACGGGGATATTTATAGTAAAACTTTTGCTTTTTTCTGTTAGATTTAGACTTGAAATTTGGCTTGCATGTTCAATTTACGGAGTAGAGATCCACCGAAAATTGGTTTTGCGGGAATCCACTTGGTTTTTGAGTTACGAAAGAGCAAACATCATTCTATGCTTCAATTTTAGAGATTTTTAGAAAATACAAATTAGATGAGTTCTGCCCTTTTTTTTATCAACAGGTGACAGTTACAGGTATAAGTATATTTTTCAATTCAATCGAATTCTTAATGCTAGGACTTAGATATCAATAATATACATATATATAAGCAGTAAAAATTTATAAAACATCATGAAATACCCAGCGAAGCGGGCGGGTAACAGCTAGTTTATTATATACTTCTGGAATAAATTACTTCACCATCATTAGTATGTAATAAAACTGCGGACTGACAGATTAAAACATGCATTTTCTAAAGACAGCAGACAAAGAATTAATTAGAAATCCAATAATGCCACAATGTTGGATGACGAAATACAGCTAATTGATACCACTAACTTAATACGGCATTTCCTAATATAGCAGAAAGTGAAACTTGAGTCTTGAAGAATGCGGTTAAAACAAGTACGGAAAAGAGTCAGAAATTAATGAATTCATTTCAGATGTTCTAATTTCATTCATGAGTTATTTTCGTTTCGATGTATTTCAAATGAAGTACAGTATTTATTTAATAAAATTACTGAAGGGCATGCATAGGTGATGTGATACTTAATAATATTCCAGCTCTAACCAAAGTGATAATGGTTAAACTCCTAGATTTAGTTGAGTCGCTTGAATAATTCCGATAATTCTAAACGGTTAAACGTATGATAATTATCACAACGGTGTGTAGGTCAGACGTTAAACGTTAATTTGAATATATATATTTACTTAATATAATTTGTCGTGATTGCATTTGTATTGTGAAAGATTATTGCACTAATAGCTATTTGTTTGACTAATTTATACACATTTAAATACATTAAGTAATATATGAATGTTGCCGTTGATTTTGCTTTCGAAGAAAAATAAAATGATTAGTTATTACCTATTTAACAACTGTATCATCAATTTTTAATTTAAAGTAAGTTTTCAAAATGAATAAAATTTTTTCAGTATTTTTTTTTTTTGTAGAATAAATTTTTATCCATAGTTAGGTGATAATAAAGATACACTTTGATATTTATTTAATTTATTAAGTCAATTAAAAGAGTTAATTTTTAACCTGATTAAACATTGATAAAAAAATTATTTTTTATGTATGTAAAATTATTACTGAAATCGTTAGTTGGTTCTTTGTAATTTACATTAACTTATTATTCTATTATTGAAAATCATAAGAAAGAAAGATATTTCTTATGAGTATTTATACTTTATTATGATCATTCATCACCAAGAGTGAGGTTCACACTTATTTTTATAAATAATTTAGTTGGAAATATTGTTTTATGACGGTTCGGTAGTTCTTCAAGCGAACTCTATTCATATGATAAAAATTTAAGTGAATTACGTATGATTCCTAGTTGTGCTAAAATACCTGATACAAGTACAACGTATTTAAAATAAGAAACTTTTAATGGAATTTAAAATTAAATTTTCTAAATTTTTCCCTTAATATTAATTTTTTGCAGCTACAATTCATTTCATCTTCGTGCAAGCAGGCTTTACGTTTCGTTGAATAATCATACTGCTAGAGTCAAAATGTTCCTGTATTGGTCCCATGCATTCAGGCAGGTGTATATTAGATGGGAAATATGTGTTTCGGGGTTTGGCATCACTATTAAGGGAAACACTCAAGCCATCTGGAATTTAATTCCTGTACTGCCGGCGTTAGCTGCAGATCATTTCTGACAAACTGAATTTTCCATTCGTTGGATTTTTCAGTGTCGTCTTTACAGAAGCGTGCAAACATCAAATTCTGTGCTTAGGGCGAGAAATCTCCTGAGATGCTCGAGATGCTGAAGAAACTCATGGAAATGTTTCCAGAACCAGGGGACTGTTGTTGTTTCCGTGGCTGTAAATAACATTGAAGGGACGTCGTTTTGTGGTTACAGATGAGGCATTTAAAATGTGACGAAGCAACTAAGTACTTCTCAAACATTGGATTCCATGAGTATTTTGAAAAGTTATACAATCGCTGGAACAAGTGTGTGTATGCAGGATGGCAGTACTTTGAAGGCTAATAAAATAAAATTATTATTATTTTTTAATAATTTGTAATTGACTTATTCCAGAAACTTTTTACCCTACCATGTATATCGTGGCAGCACTACTTCCATGCAAATTCCATCTCTATTTTTCTTAACGTTTCATACTGTTAAACTGAAATGCTCTTTTTGACTCACTTCAGCCTCGATTCTGACCCCGATGACCATAATTTATATTTAATGGATTTAAATCCAAACTGCTGGAAGGCTATTCTTTGTGTTTTAAAAGTCCGGCATATTCTCTTTAAAACACTGCTGGGTTGTCTTCGTCTTGTGAGCAGTAGCAGAATTCTGTTGATAAGTCCAGACATTTTTTTTTAAAACTGGTTTATGTTCGGATTATTCGCTATTGGCTTTGAGATAATATCTTGAAAAATTTTGTCGTGGTTTTTACTTCTTTTTCACAAAAATGAATCTCCGAGTTGTCTTCATAACTGACACTCCACCAAACCATTGCTGAGGTCGGAGGATGAGTTCTCTTGGTGTAATTTTTCAAATCTTTTGCTTTTTGGTTCATCCTTGCAAATACATGGTTTGATTCAAGCGGATAAAAGATTCTTCATATTCAAACATTTTCTCGTCATCAAAAAGAATCGTCTCAGTACGTACGATATGTGCAGGCCGTCACAGCAATGTTCTTAATTGAACCCGGGAGCGGTCGCGCGGCGCACTGAGTCACCCTCAGGAACATGAATTATTTAATTCTGGGAAAACTGCTTATTTGTTTCCAATGACCTTCTCAGTATCCTCATATGTGACTGTATTCATAGGAACTAAAATGTATTTGTGGCATTTCTCCCTTTTTTTCTTCTTGGGAGTGGCAAACACTTTTACAATCTTAAGGTACTTGGGATGACTGGGTTCTCCGCGCGCCCTCTTTTGTTCCAAAATATTGTCTATGAACAGGTTGCATTTTTCCTTTGAACAACTTAATTTTTGATTGATGTGTTGCGCGGATTATTATGGTTTATAAATGTAAATGAACAGATTTTTTTTTAAAGAAAAGAGAGCATAAGTGTGATATCTATAATATGAAGCTGAAATTAATCACGCAAGGAAAGAAACTGGCGAAATAATGGATATCAATCATGATAGCGAAAGTAAATTTGAAAAAAGCGATGAACATGAAACGTTTGATTTGAAAAGAAAAAAATTCAATTGCTGCCTAAAAAGATCCATGTCGAGAGATATGAAGCCATAGGAAACACAGCGTCCTGTCAAAAAGGCACAACCAAGAAAAAGTTCAACATGTTATTTGTCGATCATCAATGGGCAATAAAATTACAATAAAGAACAAAATATGACAGTTTCGCCTGAAAATATCATTCAAGTAATGAAAGTGAAACGCATGAGTGATTTGTCTCTTTTATTAAAGCCTCGCACATTTGAAACATTTTACTTCAGTTTGATTGGATATTTTCTCAAATTATCAAGGAAAAATTTTAAAGTCCTTAAAGGTAGGTAAGTATACTTTCTATTCGTTAAGTTATTCACTGGAATTATGTTTTTATCGTGTGCAATAAAAATAATTTTTAAAAAAAGGATTGGGGTGACCCCGTCACCCAGCGCGACCACCAACGTTAGTATTGAGTTCATGCCTTCTCCCGGGTATAGAAACCTATAGTGCTTTAATTCCTTTGCAAGAAAATAAGCAGTTATTCTTCAATAACCGTTTTGTCTAAGGTTACTATGTAATATTTTGTTCTTTTTGACGAGTGCACCTATTTTGGAAGAGTACTTTTTCGACAAGAATTTCGAATAATTATTTTCTTGGCTTCTTTGACGAGAGCTGATGTTCTCATCGAGTGCGGACGACCGCATTTAGTTTGGTCTGCAATGCTCACGGTCTCAGAAGATTTCTAAAGTGTTCGGTAAGTGATTAATTTTTAAATGTTAAAATGTTTAAAAACCTTAAAAATCCCCGATGTACTCATGTTTTTATTGTGCGTTTTTTAAACTCTGAGTGATTTAGAACAACATAAATGAAACATTGCAATTGTTTGAAAAATATTGCTGACGCTCTGCAACGACGAATTTTAAAATCACCTGTTGCGTTTGGTGACTAGGTAGTTAAACAACGTCACTCATAACAAAATTCACTCGGTATCCTTCCAAATATGCTAGATGCTGCATTTAAGTATGTTGTCATTTCGCTTATAAACAATCGTTTGAAATACTTGAAGACACATACAACGAATAAGCTAGTGACCTAATATGCTTGCAAATATTGTTTTGCATGCAAGAAATGTAGTTTTCCTCGGACTTTTGATATATTTATGCGTGTATTCGCACAATTGATAAAAGTTATTATTCTTTGTTTCCAAAACCCAATTTTTGGGAAAGTTTCGTAAGCCACATTCAAATATAATAATTCGTTAAAAGGTTACAACTTCTTTATTACCGAAGAATTTATTGCATACTGTACATAGTTTTGAAAAAAAAACTAAACAATTTTTGTCCACTGAGACAGCTTCTTAGCAGCTGAATATTAAAATATCGATTGAATAACTACATGAGATTTTAAAAGTGAAAAACATGCCCTATCCGAAAACACATGCACAACATAAAACAATTTACTTTCATAGTTGACATTTAATGAAAAGATGGTAACTTTAAATTTTTAGAACATATAGTGCATAGACAAAATTAAAAAATATCTACACTCTATAACAAAAAAAACACAAAAAAAAGACGCATCCAGAACGAGTTGTCATATAGAAACAAAAATAATTGCTGGGTAGAAAGATTCTGTACAGAAGAGAAAATGAGTCTAATTTCATAAAAACCACACGACCACTACCACGCGACGTGGCATAGAATGATAAAGCACCCTGAAGGTCTCCTTCGGTATTTCTTGCCAAATTTGCTCCAATTGTCGCGCCAGGTCATCAACATTCCCTGGTAGATGCAGTCACCTTCCCATTCTATCCCAGACAGGCTCGTCTGAAGAGAAATCTAGCGTTCTGGCTGGCCAAGGAAGTGTTTGACAAGCTGTAAGACAGTTCATAGCAGCACGTGCCGTAAGTGATCTGTCATTATCTTGCTGAAAAATGAAACCAGTGTACTTCAAAAGGAACGGTAGCAAAACAGTTCTCAGAATGTCGTCGACGTACCGCTGTGCTGTAACGGCGCCTCTAATGACAACCAAAGGGGTCCAGATGTCAAAAGAAATAGCACCCCAGACCATAACTCCTGGTTTGAGAGCCAGTGTAGCGTGCCGTAGTTAATGCAGGATCGGCACGCTGCCCTGGGCGTCTCCAAACACGTCTTCGATGATCTTCAGGACACAGTTGGAAGCGGGATTCGTCGCTAAACACTATACGTCCCCAGTCAGCATGATTCCAACCTGATCAAGCCAAGCACCACTGTAATCTGTCTCGACAGTGCGCATGCGTGAGCGGCAGGTGGCGTAGCGGTCGGTACGAGCGTAAATTTCGTTCTATCAGTCACCTGTGAATGGTCATGGTGGACACTTGCGTGTGGGTCGCACGTACGATGGTTGATAACGATGAATCAAGCACTGTGACAGCTGATCTGACAATCAATCTGTGTTCCAGATCTGCTGTGGCCCTAGGTTGACTACTACCATTATGACGATAAAATCTGCCACTGTCCACCCATTCGTGCTAGCATCTTCTAATGGCCGCATCGCTTCGACCCATATAACGAGCGATTCTCCGATTTGCCCAACCTGCCTCTTTCAATCCAATGATAGACCTCTTTCAAACTCTGACAGTTGCTTGTAATGAGCTCGAATCCTGTGGCGATGAATTTTTTCAGTCGTTGAAAGGTATCCTAAATCGCAATGCAACAGAAATTTTGACCATCGGATTGATAATCGCTTCTTATAGACACCTGCTGAGGGCTCAGATCCGATGCGCTGTAGATCCCGCTATTCATTCATTGAACACCAAATTTGAATCATTCGGATGTTCGGTACAAATGTCTTTGCATACGAAATTTCATTACAATAGGGCAACTCTTTCTTGGTGAGTCTTTTTATTTATGTTAAAGAGCGTATTTTTAACGCAAAAAAATTAAAAATATATTACTGAATACTTTACTTTATGAAATAACCTTGAAATTCAAAGCTTCTTGTATGAAACAAATAACCAAAAAAAGGAAAGAAATAGCTTAAGGTCTTTATATCACACTATTACTCTCTAAAAATAGATTAGCGTTACAATTGGTTTTCTTTTTTTCAAGAAAGATGCACCTATCGAAAATGATAAAGAAATCATGTAAAAAAAGTATTTTTTACAAGGAAAGAATAAAATGTTAATTATGTCCTTAATTTGGACGAAAATAAAATACAGTATTTCTTACTCTTTGTAATAATTATTTTTTCTTTTCAATTTCTCTTTTCAAATTTATATTTTGTTTTCAATTGAAATTTTCAAGGATAAAATAAAAAAAATATTTTAATTTATAAAACGATAAATTAGAAAAGAATGGCTAGGTTTTTAATGTTTCATTTATAATAATTCTCATATTTTTGCTGATGATAAATTTCAGGTTGGAATATAAAATGATAAAAAAATAGGAACACACATTATCAAATATACTTCCATTTAAACCAAGAATTGTTACGAAGGATATTATCTTCTTGTATACGCGTATATATGTATAGATTATTAAATATATATGTATGAATTTTTTTTTATTAATGTCGCGCTTTGAAGCTCAGAAGCGCTGCTATATATGCGTGGAATAAGTCTTTATTGTAGAGTTTAGAGTTGGTGCAAATATTGATCAACAGGGAATTAGGTACAAATTTTATGTACGGTTTATGTGTAATAGTTAAACATTTTTAGTCTAGTTAATAGAGAAATGATGAGTAGAATAGTAAAGAAAGCTTTATATGCATTATACATTTAAAAATGATAACAATGTTCGATAATAATGTTACAGAAAACTATATCAAATGAAGATATTTTAACTGAATTGATAATATTTATTATACTTAGGTCAAAAAAGTATTTGAATATATTTTTAAAAAAAAAAAATTGATCCTCAATTTATTTGAATTAAATCAAATCTGTATATTTAGTCACATATTTTATGAATCAAATTCAGTGCCTAATTTCTGTGTAAACAGAGAACAATACATAAGTAAGCAAAGAAAAAAAATTGGAGGTAGGCAATAAATAAGGAAAATAAAATGTCGACTCCTTAATGAAGTTATCCCGAAAACGCGGAAATCGTATGTAGAATAAAATAGAACATATCAACTTGCTGAAATGATGTAAATTTGAATATCTCGAGAAATAATTAAATTGTTATCAAATAGTTAACTTCTGTGGCATATGTGTTGTTCGATTTAATAATGGCAAGCATGAGGCTTTCAGGAGAAAAAATGCCCATAGTAAAAATAAAGTAATAATTATATAATTGGACTTATAGAGAGAGAGGGGGAAAAACTTGTCATGGTGCAACAATAAAAAATAGCACTTTTCGCTAGTAACCGAGAATTAAAAGCAAATCTTCAGAGCATAGTTTAAAAACAAAACAAGTGAAAAACATTATATAAGTAAAACATAAAAGTTCTGAATAAAATACAGAATTTTATAAAAAAATATAATAACAGCTGTAAAGTTATTTCTTTAAAGTAGAAATATCAATTGGTCTATATATGTGTATCTATGTTTATCTATTCACAAACAAACATTATATATATATATATATATATGTGTGTGTGTGAGTGTAATAATCCCCATTAATTTAATCTTTTATAGCTTTTAATCACCTATGGCCCATCCCTTCAGTACCCACGTTTAATTAATAACCTAGCTAGCCACCTAACGGCAAACTTTTTAATTAACTACATCTATCCACCCATTCCCACTTTATATAAATACTGAGATTTTTCTGGAGACCCTCTCTCTTTTGTCTTTCGTCATGTAATCGGCTGCAGCTTGGTTTGTGTTTTGTGTCTTCTTGTCTGCTTCTTGTTATGTTGGAACACAATATGTTAAATGTTCAATAAACTGGATTAATTAATCGCAAAAGACTACCTCTTCCATTCAATAAATGTGCAACACCAATCATATAGTATACATATGTATAGTGTATATCTAATATATAAAATTCTCGTGTCACAGTGTTTGTAACCAAACTCCTCCGAAACGATGTGGCCGATTCTTATGAAATTTTGTGCGTATATTCAGTAGGTCTGAGAATAGGACGTAAACTATTTTTCATTCCGATATTGTAATTAGTTTAAAAGATATTAATTAAAAACCTTAAAACGCTTAATTGTTTTAACCTTGCGCATTATTTTTCCCGCCTAGGGTCGTGAATGAACAGAGGGTGAAATTTTTCGGTATTCTTGACGTTATTTAAACAGCCATCTGATTTTTGTTTTTTAAATCAGACAAAAAATAACTACAGAATCGGAAAGATCATTTCTTTCTCCACGATACAGTATAATTGTTTTTGCAAAATAATATTTTCTAATTTTTTAAGATTTTTTAAAAAATAGTTAAAATTGATGCGTTTTTATGAAAATTTCGAAATTATTGCGTATGAATTTATTTTCGTGTTATGAAAACGACATTCTACACTAAATAACTTCAAGCCTTTTTCTTTTAGAACCAGTCATTTTAAAAATAAAATGTCCAAAACTTTTTTTTAAAGTTTTCGAAAAATTGTGGAAATTTTTAACTTAACATTGAATAACTTCGTTATTTATTAAGATTATCATACTAAACATTTGTTAAGTTTGTAGAAACATGTTATCAAACTTCTGTGTAAAGATTAAAAAAATTGCTTAAAAATTACGGATTAAAATTTTTTTTTTTGTGATTTTCGTAAAATAACGTTATTGCAAGAAATAATCTAAACATTAATTTTTGTACATTTTTATTTGAAAGTCCTTCGTTTTCGAAATTAATGTGTGAAATTTGAAAGCATTAACTTAAAATTTAAGCCCTAAAAAATAAAAACTTTAATTAAAAATACGGGATTTTACAGTTTGCCAAGCTTTGGCGTCGAAAAATAGTTTCGCGCCAAATAGCTTTCAACTGTTTCACCTGAAACTTCACATTTAACTCAAGGGTTACACCAAAAAGTTCTGACTTAAACATGCGAAAATCAGCAAATTTGGCGAGTAAAAAAAATGCGAGTGAAAAAGTTATTTTTGCTTCAATTTTCCTCATTTTCTCTTTATATAATTTTCAAAATTAAATCATTATTGATGTCAGATTAAGATGAAAGAATGTATTCAATACATTTCTGAGATTCATTTAAAATATTTATCTGTATCAAATCAGTGATATAAAAAATAAAAAGCCAAAACCTTTTTTGAACAAATTTTAATAAAACACTCAAAATACTTAAATCAATCGTTTAACGATTTCTTCTTTAAAAAAAGATAATTGCATGAAACTTTATTCCCATGTGTCGCACATTTCAAAAAATTCTCACAATTTTACTTCAAGATTTAAAATGGTATTGAAATTTTGTAATTTGAAAAATTTCTACTTTTCTGTCTTTTTTCAACATACAACTATTTTTAAAAAGGATACATTTTCGTTTCCGAGGACTAAAAAACTGCAACAAAAGAATTGGAAAGTTGGTGAGTGATTTATAAATCCACACTCTTCACCTACTCGAGAATTTTGGCGACGGACTTCGAAATTGTAAGCCACGGTCAGGTGATGAGGACGACACCTGAGCTTTCACCCATCTGTTCTAATTACCACACCAACTTAAGAATAAATTTCGAAAAAGGGAGTTTTTATGACATAGTTAAAGAAATCGCTCCATCGCGCGCGCGCCGCACACACACACACACAAACACACACACACACACAACACACACACACACACACAAGTGCTATCGTCCTAAGGAAACATGAAATTCCAATGGGGATGAAGTTATTCACTCGGTAAAAGCCCTTTCAACCCCAGGGTAAGCGAAGAAGAAAGAAACAAAGAAGTCAAAGTAATTTCGAAAAATATATTGGAAGTGCTGATTTTGTCAAGAGAAGGGAAAATGTTAAACGAGAAAGCCATGATACGCACTCACGGGCCATGCACTCACATCGTGTCACACCCACACAGAAGTTGTCAGAAATAAATGAGGAAATTAACATGGGGATTAAGTTACACCCTCGGTAAAAGCCCGTGCAACGCCGGGCCGGGTCAGCTAGTATATATATATACTATACTATATATATTTATAGTATATATATATGTATATATATCTATTCTATCTCGTTAATATGTAATTATCTCTATTCACACCTATGACTTTGAAGATTAATTTAATTCCATAGATATTGGGGACATGGTTAAAATTCTCAAATAGCCTATAACAAATATTCTTTGAATAAACTAATTAGTCATGATAAATATCTTTCTATTATTCATCTAGTACTAAATGAAAATTATATTTTTCACAATAATTCTTATTATCAGCAAATTAAAGGTCTTCCACAAGGAAGGCCTGCTAGTAACTGTTTAGCCAATATTTATTTGCACTTTTATGAATATGATAGCATTAGTTTCGATTCTTGTTACTTTTTTAGATACATAGATGACTTAATCATCTTTAGTAATATAGTAAATTATGTTCCTAGTTTTAAATATTATCCACAATATCTGAAATTATTAAAAACCAATTATAATACTGAGTCTGCAAATTATTTAGACCTACAATTAAATGTTAAGAATAATATACTAATTAGTAATATTTTTGATAAAAGAGACTCTTTTGATTTTAACATTATTAAAATGCTTTTTGGAGCAGTAACCTACACCTATCTATTTTTAGAAATATTATCCTAAATTTTATAAAAAGAAACAACGATTTAGTCACAGATAATGATGTTAAACATAATAATTATAAGCTGTTTTGCAATAATTGCTTGGAATACAATTATCCAAGTAAATTCATTTTTAAATATATTTCTAAGTTATCTCTAATTCTTCTTTTTATTGTCTAATTATTATTTTTCTCAATTTGTTTTTGTTTGATTAGTTTAATTACAATGAAACTATCTAGGTTGCGCCACTAATTTTTGTTTCTGGTGTTACCAATTTAACACGTAATTTTTAACATCACTTAGCATGGTTGCGTTCGATTTTAGTGGGTTTTTTCCCGCTATCTTGTAAATTGCATTTTTTCACGTAAATTTTTTTTCTTAATTAATTAATTAATTTATTTATTTTTTATTTTTATCTTGTTAAAATTTCATTTCCTTTCATATTTTACATTAATTTTATTATATTTTTCTGTCGGTTGCAAATTACACATGGTTGGTTTTAGGCCTAACTTTCCAATTTGGTTATGCTTTTCTATTATGTTTAAAATTTTTGCTGAACGGGGAAGTGTTGGATCCGTAAAATATATTTAACCCTAACTTTGCTGATTCTAATTCAGCAACAGCTTTAGAAATCATAATAGGTCTTCATTTTAGTCCATTGACTCTTCTGGTTTCTTACATTCTAAAGGTCTAACTCTGTTTCATGCTATACATATGCTTAGTTAATTCTAGTACAATATATTTTTCCATCATTTTTTATATTGTGTTTCTTGGAATCTTGTTTTAATCTTCTAGTTTTGTTAGTGGTATATTTAAGTACTATCAATTTTATTATACTGTGTATTTTTTCATTTTATGATACTATATATATATGTATACAGACAGTTCATGACTACCATTTACGAATTTTCATCGTTTTTTTCTTATTAATGTTTCATTCAAGTATTTGAGACTCACAGCATTAAAAATTTACATTATGATGTATAACACATATTATATGGTATATAATACTATACATTTACAACATTAAAAGTTAACCACATAATTGTAAAATATTTGATAGTGCGTAAAGTTAATATTTGGGAAATTAAGCAGAAGGATTCTGATATTTTGTGAAGACGTATTTAAGAAAAATATTCAGCTTTTAATTAATTGTCTATTGAGTAATTAATTGACTAAGGAATGCAAAAACATTCATTAAAAAGATATGAAATCAAATAATAAAATGGCTCTTAATATTTTAGCTTATAAAAATTGTTATGATCTGAAACTGCAAGAAAAAAAAAAGCAAAATAAAAATAAATAAAATAAATGTCAGGATTTTTTTCCTTTAAAGAAGAAATGAAATTATACACTTTATTTTGATATTCAAGTGTCTATTATAAAAGAAATATTGGTATAAGGAATGTAAAATATGTAAAATATATTTTCTTTGCTACCAGTCTGAAAAAAGTGATTAATTCTTTCCAAAATTTTCATATAAACAGAAATATAAAGAAATAGGAGAAAGATACACTTTTAAATACATTTTTTCTCTAAGGAATTTTTTATTCAGCCGTCTTTATCTTATAGCTTGCATTTTAGACTGCATTGAAAAGATTTTCTAAAACAAAGAAACAAAAATATCTATGCATAAATATTCTTTTGGATTTTGTCTTTTTCGGGACTATTTTATTGCGCTGGAGTAAGGCAAAACGCATGCAAATTGGTCTCGGAAGATTTTGCTTAAGAACACGGATGCATTTCTTTCGGAATTGTAGCGGAAGGTGACACTGAGAAAAACTTCTGAATATTTTATTTGAGAAATGATCTATAAGGACACAGACGAAGGTTTAGCCTTTTTTTCTAATGAAATTTATGATTCAAAATCTGAAGCAAATAATAATGGACCAACCTTGAGAATAACGAAATAAAGAAACTTATTCAGATTTGGAAAAATGAAGCGAAATAAAGTAATTTGAAGTGTCTCATAATCAAATTTACTTTTTTCTCTTTAAGAACAAAGGAATGTTCATCTAGAAATTCTGCAATATTTTTCCTTCTACACTTCTACATACACTTTACTAAATGTTTTTCCTAATGAAACCTCAATAGTATATCACACACACAAAAAAAAACAGATGCACACAAATTCATTTGAAATCCTTGTTATCCTGACAAACAAATATCATGATAAATTTTTCTAAATAGTTCACGGTAGTTTGTAAAAGACATTGGCAGCTCTCATTGATTTGAATCAACTTATTAGGAATAATTCGCTAACAAGGCTTTTACATGCTGCACTATCTGGCTAAAAGTATCCAGACACTCAGTGGTAAAGATTCAGAAAGTTCTGAAGTTCATTAATATACTGTTTATCCATTTTTTGCATCGATGACAATCTGCACTCGTCTGGGAAGGCTTTCTACAAGTTTTTGAGAGGTAGCCATACGCGGTGAGTGTTTTACTAACGTCACGCTATAAAACACACAAAGGGAATTGGTGACGGACCTCGGGAAATTTTAGCCTCTATCTAGTGGAGAAAAGGACAGCTGAGCCGGCAGCCCTCTATCCAAACTATCCCACCCCACCAATGGGAGGTCTTTGAGTCTCAACAGATATAACGTGCATCGAGCTTTCTACTCGTGGATTTTTAGTTTCACTAGAATTCAAACTTATGTTTCAACGACCACGACTTTGTGATCATAACCATTGTGAGTGATTTCTATTTGAAGTCACTCTTTAACCGTCTTGCTTACCTAAGGGTGTGTGTGTGGGGTGGAAACAAAGCATGACCAGAAACTTCATGATAATTATTATTTTATTTTCTATTCAAGCACACTAATCAACCACAAGTGAAACTACAAGAGGAGACCCTAGGAGTGATATAAAGAGAGCAATCTACACTAAGTAAACAAGAGCAAGTAATCAGTTTAATTTAGCCTAATCTATCTTAGATTATAAATTCTCAATCCGCTAATTTAGTATAGTGGCAAACTCCGTTCTCAACTCAAGTTGTAATAATGAATTAAATCTCCTCTACGTATCGCCACAACAGCTCCTCTGCTCCTTCTATTGGACAATTACAAAGCCCTGACTTTATATAGTCAAACTAATCTCCATATCAGGGTTTCTTTATGACGGATGACTGTGAATTAATGCGAATGCTAGCCCCAAAGTTTCCCCAAGAGGATTAGATTCAACTAACATAATCGCGTACAGATCCGTCACACCACTAAGATACGACAGCCATTAGATTGCCGTAGGAATTCTCTTCCAGGGGTCCATCGCTGCTAAAAAGAGTGCCGATACATATGATAGTCGATTTAGCTGGACACGAAATCTGTATTCTAATACGTCTCCAAGGTGTTCTATAAGGTTTAGATGGGTTTTAAAAAGAGCAGTCTAGTTTTTGAATACCAAATTCTTCAAACCATGGTTTTGCAAGGTAAGACGTTTGAATGGAGCAGTTGTCCTGTGTCACTAACCAAGCTTTACAATGGCACAAGGCAGTCACTTAAAAACCACTAGCCAGGCATCGGCCTAACCCAGACACGTCCACCAAACTGCAAGATTCTAAAACGAAATTCCTCATTCTAAAGAACATTTTATTACAAATCCACAGTCCAATGACAGTGAAATTTGCAAGATTGCAATTGAAGTTTGGCATAATTTTTAGTGAAGTTCGGCTTGTGAACGGCTGTACAAACATGGAATAACATTTTTTAAACTCTTGGCTGACAGTTCTGTTGCTCGCATGAATGCTTGATAAATTTTGGAACTCCTGAGTAATTTCAACTAACACGACCCCTTGTCATGTTTTTCACTACCATTCTATGGCTGTGCGTTTGCCAATATTTTTCAATCGTCTATTTCGTTTTTTGCAATTTCACTGCCTCGAAGTTTCCACTTAACATTTACATCCATCACAGTAGATTTCGGCTTCTAAAGACTGTCCGAATTTCATTAAATGATTTCCAACTAAGGTGGCATCACACTATCATTTCATGAATAAAGTCACTAGGCTCCTTTGACTTACCTATTGTCTCACACATTCACAAGAAATATGACCTGGCCCTTTTTTCAAGTAATCTTACGTAAGATGTTCTCCGTCCAAATTTCATTGAGCGTCAGATGCGTTTTTTTATTCAAAAGTTGGCCTTCGTCCGTTTATTTGGATTCTTAGTGCCAAAGTGTCTGTAAATCATTTGAGGTTTACAGAAAAGTAAACTAAACTAAACTCAGTGGCGCAACAGCCCATGAGGGCCAAGTCCTTCTGTGCGCATCTCAGTATAGATAACCATTGAGCATTGAGATGCATGAGAAAATGTCCTGATCAGGTTTACATTTAAGTATTTTTTGATTATTTTGATAGATGAGTAATCTTTACCCCACATGCCTTGAGTTATTCGAGTACTCAACGTATATTTTATTGATTATTTGTGTATAACGTCATTTCTTACTGTTTTGCATCATGCAACTACTCCTATTGTAATGTCTACATCGAATCACAATCTTTCGAGTAAGAAACCCTCGGGGATGGACACTCAGACTCTGGAGATACGTTACAGGGTTCTATATTTAATTTTATCTTTTAATAAGTATTGACTGGAAGTGGTGGCGCTTCCTGCTCTCCTTGGAGCGTTGGTATGCTTATCCACCCTGGTGGAAGTGAATGTTTCTTAACGTCGCATTTTACAACAACATGGGTGTTACTGGTGAAGGACAAATTTTGAGAGACGCTCAATTGACGAAGATGACAGCTGAACTAGAACTCCACTCCCCAGACTTCCACAGCACTATTACACTATGGCAGGTTTAACGTACATCAGTCCTTCTCTGAAAGGTAGATCTTCAGTATTACTGAGACTCGAACCGACATCTCAAGGAACTCCAGAGACGACGTGACCATGACAAAAGGCTACCATGAACACATCACTTTTGATAGTAAGGGTGATTGTGAGACATTTTTAAACGGTCGTAATGTTGCTAAAGGAAGAGACAGCGGTGGAAGCTCAAAAATATTACCTATAAGCAGAGGTTTTCAAACTGTGGGGCGCTTCCCCCTTGGGGGATGTGATAAATCTTCGAGAGGGGGCATGAACAAATTGAAAAGTCGTAAACAGAAGATTATTTTAAAAAACTACTAATTTACTGAAAGTAAACTAGCAAAATACATTCTGACATAATAAAAAAATAAATTTCACACTTACACGGATATAATACACTTATGAATATATCAGTACTGCACAATGTATTTTATAATTAATTTAACAATACTAAGTTAAGAAAAAAATTAATAATTACCATTGACCACATGGTCCTGACGTATATAAAATTATATGCAAAAATTAACACTTATCTTGATAGTTTGTACAATTTATAATTAATCCTTTAACTGTGGATTAAAAGTTACGCGATTCGCTCCCCAATGCCACCATTTCCCACGTAGGCATGGGTATATGATGTATTGGTGGGATGAGAGAAAAGGAATAAATAAAAACAAATCCTTCGCAAACACTGTTAGGTTCCTTTTATTGCATTCCAAAGTCTTCGGAACAATTTCATGTACAGCAGTGCACAGAAAAGATCGTACATTGGAAAGACGTATACATACGTCCGGGGAAAATAACGCTTTGGCTGAAGAAGTTTTTTATATACCCCGGTGGCACTTAAGAGGTTTAAGTCGTACTGTAGCTAGCGTCAAAATATAGTATTATTGTATGGAGGGGGGCGATGAAAATTATGATTGAATATTGGGTCGCAAACATTGAAAGTTTGAGAAGCACTGATCTATAAGAACAAAATACATTCATGTAAATACTAAGATAAATTGTTGCCTACGAGATGAAGAAATATTAGTAATAACTTTAAGGCAAAATTCAATTCATCATTGATACTTGCATCCATTCACACATGATATCATGCAAAATGGACAAGACAGCAACTGGAAAGGAAAAATAACGTTATAAATGCATAGATCTTTTAAATAGCTTTTAGAAGTTTTCTCATTGCACATTATAATTTAAGCGCTTTGAAAAGATATCGAATATTCAAATTACTTTTAAAGATGCTAAATGAATCAAAATAAAGCCTTAGTGTATGTACTCCCTATTCCCTCAATATTAGAAAATGATCAATGAATATTCAATGACTTTGATGAATATTCCATGAACTTCGAGAATATTTCCACACAAAGAGATCATTTCTGTTGACTTAGATAGCAATATTATTGTTTATTCAGTTATTTGAGTTAGACTAAATCTGATATTTTTTATTCCCTTTGAACTTTCGAGTAAGGGATAACTGGGATTCAAAGGCAATTTCATTCATTTTATGAAGAAACGATTCATCACATAATCTGTTTTAATGTATATTTCAAGAATATCGTCGTATAATTTAAAAGTTTCTTACCTTAGTTTCAAAATAAAATAGTTATCGAGATAGATATTTAATATTTCCCTTTGGGAATTGATTTAAAGTGATATTTCAAAACAATTTGTTAAAGAATGCTACACTATCATTTAGATTCGTCTTATAGAATTACAATAATAATTGTCGGAACAAATAATTTGCTAGGAATTACCACTTAGAAAGGATATGTTTTTAGACTGAAAATAATGAAAGTATAAAAGCATTACAACTACACATCTGTGAAAAAGTGGATATTTTTATAAATTTGATTTTTCAGACATACATTTTTGCTAGAAGTATACAAGTTTCAAACAAAAAGGAAAATGACGCAATAATTTAAGAAAAAAATAAATTTTTAAAAGGTAATTTTTATGTACATTTTGTGTAAGTGAAACTTTTTTCTTACCGGATGCTTCCAAAATCTGAAATTTGAAGCCCCATTGTAATGTAAGGAATTTTAACTTTAATGATCTCTTAATTTTTTTGTCTTGCAATAATAAAATGGGGTATAGTTTTATTTTTAAGGTAATTAGAGTAAAAATTAATGTTTATAGTTACTTAACGAGTGGTAATATAAATGAAAATTCCGAGAGATATACTAGAGAATAATTACTTTTTTTCTAAAAATGCTTTGTGTATAAGAAAGTCTGTAATAGTTTCCCGGTAGATTTCGTTAACAAAATATTACTAATCGAAATCAACGCAGTTTGATCTGTGGTTACAGGTAAAATCATAAACATGATTCGTCTAATCTCATTTAATTGATCTAATGATGAATAAAACAACTTACTTGAGAGGATTTCTTCACGCTATTTAACTACATTGATTAAACATTACTTCTCACTAAGAAATTAACCCGGATTCAGACAAATTGGATCGTAGATAACACTTCCATACAGATTTTCTAAATCTTTAATTTAGTTAAACCTTTAGGACCCTTTTTCTAGCACACTGTAAATTCACTTTTTTTGTAGTAAGCTCACGAATTGTTGACAAACTTACAGATTTATATTTTCCACAACTATACCATCACACTCTCTTCACTTCTCTCAATTCACTTTTTTTTCTTTTAGAATAAAAGTTCCTTCAAAACACTCAAAGCTCTAAAAGATTAAAATTGCTTCAGCGTAGCTGAAGAAAAGTGAAGAAATCTTAAGCCGGAAAATGTGTTGTACATTAAATTAACAAAAATAATACCAGGTACATTTTCTAAGGTATGAATTTCATAAATTTTAATTCAAAAATTTAAAGAAAAATATGCTAATTTAAAAAATAACATTTGTAGGAATGAATTCAAACCGAAGTTATATAAATAGACATAATCTGTTTAAAAATGCTAGAAATAAACAATTTTCTTACAAGAATTCGAGGACAGATAGGGAATTTGTTGCTAATTTAGATCTTTGCTCTCCTGACAGAAAGAGTGGACCAAAATGACGTATGGCATAGGACAAATGATTGATATTTCTGGGATTCCCTGTTCTCTATAGTATTCAGGAAGATAAGAAAAAAGAACTTCTTGTTTGTCAGTTTTTTTCTCCAAAACAGTTCTATAGGAAGTAATTCTTTTTGGAAAAAATTACTATCATTTCTGTAAAGGTTAAAAAAAAGTGCAGATTGATTCCTATCCCTTACGTAGATTCATTAGTAATGAAAATTACCACATATATTAATAGTAATAAGACGTACCACAACATTCCATCAATAAATAAGCACACTTTATTCTTGTCCTATTCATGCTTTTTATCAAAGAATGCTACTGGGGTAGATCATTGCTCAAGTGGGCTGATGTAAAAGCACAAATCCCCAGCGAGGCAAAAACAAAATTCTCCGGGAAGTTGTTCCAAAGGAAGAAAAGTTTCTGGCAACAAAAGATAAGCAGCATTTTCTTGATCTCCGTCGGAGTAAAAGAAGCCAATAGTATTGCCATCTAATTACACTTGCGACAAAAGACTGTCAGAAAAAGGAATATAATCACGATTTTGGGATGTTAGTACTTTAGTCTCTTTTTACCTTTGTAGACGTCATATTTGTGGGTATCTGTATTTAACATTCGGAGCTATTATTGCGAATCCATACTAATATGTAAATGTGGAGATTAAATAAGATAGTTCACATCATTCGAATAAATGTTTTAACATCAAGTTTGAGGGTCTGATCAGTTCAATGAATTTTGGGGCATCAAAAGCCAAATTACGATAAAAATATTTGTACTTTATAATTTTTGTCTTCTTTTATTGATTTCATAATACTATTATTATGTATTAAACAACTTCATATAATATAAATTATCGAACTAATACGAGCAATTTTTTTTTAAAGTTCAATGTCATAAAATTAATTTGATGTTATTAAATAACGATTAAGCATACAATGAAAAATTATACAAAGGAAAATAATTACGTTAATTATTATTTCCATATCTTCCAGTTCCGTTTTGTAACTTGTTTTCCGGTTTGTAATTTTCTATGTAATCTAATCTCGATTTTTTATTAAATATTTATTTTTAGTACATTTATATTATGCATACACATACTGGCCAATGAATTACAAAACCTTCATTGGCACGCATTCAAGATTTTTATTTGAATGCGTGCTAGGGATGAAGTAAAACCTTCTTTTCATTAAGGGGTTTACACATGGTTAGAATGCTAGCATAACTGTGTAAGAGTGTTTTTCACGATGAATGAAATAAAATGGAAAAAAGGATAGATCTCTTACCATTTAAGAAAGGGCTTATTATTGGTGCCCGTTCAGTAGAGGTCTCGACAACAAAATCCAGTGGAATCTCAAAAGCAGACTTATAGAAGGTTTTCAAAAATTGGAAACGGAATCCACAGTCAGTCCCTCTCTAGAAGACGTAACTGCGATTCACAGTTTCCCAAGAGCGGAATCAACCTCATCTATGAAAAATTGTACGGCAGAACAGGAGCTCTACAGTATTTCAACTGACCCAAATCGTCAACCAAGGCTCTTCCCAATAGATTCCATCTGGAACCATGCGCAGATAATTTCAGAGGATAAGAATGCATAGTCGAATGTCTGTGAGGAAACCACTTATTTCTGGCAGAAATGCAAAATTTGGGTTGCAGTGGTGTCGGAAAGAGACACTGACATCTGAGGATGACACAGTATGTGGTTGATGATCACGTTACACTTTGTTTTGCGCTGGTAAAGCCGTCAGATTTTCGTCCCACGAAGCCATGAACCCATATTGCCGTACTCACAGTGTGCAAGGGTCTGAAAGAAGTATCATGCTATGGGGCATGCTTTACTGGCATAGAAATAGTGATCTGATTTTTCTCGAGGGTAAACAAATAGCTATGAGGTACTTAGATATATTGGCAGATCAAGTGCACACTTTAATGTTGTAGTTTTATCCTGGAAGCGAAGGATACTTAATGGACGACAATGCAGCAATACATCATGCCGGGAATGTTCAACATTGGTTCGCTGATCATCAGTATGATTTCCAACACCTTTCCTGGCCACGGCATAGACCAGATCTTAACCCCAGATCTTTTCTCATGCGAGATATGGTGGAAAGACGCATCCCACAGCACTCTTGTCTTCCGTCCAAT